>JAJIBD010024538.1:0-148925 GCA_021461705.1 Cryptotis parvus | reverse complement strand
AGCAAGCATCATTCTTAATGGGGAAAAACTGGAAAGCCTTCCCCTTAAGATCAGGGACAAGACAAGGCTGCCCACTCTCACCACTATTATTCAACATAGTATTGAAAGTACTTGCCATAGCAATCAGGGAAGAAAAAAAGACATTAAGGGCATCCGGATAGGAAGGGAGAAGCCAGAGTTGTCGTGATATTATACTTGGAAAACCCAGAAACTCTCTATCAAGAGGCTCCTAGAAATAATACATTCCTATAGTAGAGTGGCAGGGTACAAAATCAATACCCAAAAGTCAATGGCCTTCCTATATGCAAACAGCGAAAGAGAAGAAAGGGACATTAAAGAAACTATCCCATTCACAATTGTGCCACAGAAAATCAAATACCTAGAAATCAGTTTGACAAAGAATGTAAAGGATCTCTACAAAGAAAACTACAAAACGTTACTTCAGGAAATAAAAGAAGACCTAAGGAAATGGAGACACATTCCTTGCTCATGGATTGGAAGGATTAACATTATCAAAATGGTAATACTCCCTAGAGCTTTATACATATTCAGTGTGGTCCCTATAAAGATACCCATGATGTTCTTCAAAGAAATTGAACAAACACTCCTGAAATTTGTATGGAATAATAAACCCCCATGAATAGCTAAAGCAATCCTTGGGAAAAGAAGATGGGCGGTATCACTTTCCCCAACCTCAAGCTCTACTACAGAGCAGTTGTAATTAAGACAGTGTGGTATTGGTATAGAGACAGACCCGTAAACCTATGGAATAGAACTGAATATCCTGAAACACACTCTCAAATATACAACCATTTAATCTTCCATAAAGGAGCAAAAAATATTAAGTGGAGCAAAGAAAGCCTCTTCAACAAATGGTGCTGGGAAAACTGGGCAGCTACGTGTAAAAAATGAACTTAGACCTCCTTCTAACGCCATGCACAAAAGTCAGATCAAAATGGATTCTAGATCTCAACATCAGACATGAATCTATAAAGTACATCGAAAAACACATAGGAGAAACGCTCTATGACATCGAAACGAAAAGTATCTTTAAAGACGACACACCACTGACCAAGAAAATGGAAGCAAAGATAAACAAATGGGATTATATAAAATTGAAAAGCTTCTGCACCTCAAAAGAAATGGTGACCAAGATACAAAGACAATCCACAGAGTGGGAAAGGATATTCACCCAATACCCATCTGACAAGGGGTTAATATCCAGGATATATCAGGCACTGGTAGCACTCCACAAGAAGAAAACAGCCAACCCCATCAAAAAATGGGGAGAAGAAATGAACAGAAGCTTCCAAAAAGAAGAAATTCGAATGGCCAAAAGGCATATGAAAAAGTGCTCTTCATCTTTAATCATCAGGGAGATGCAAATCAAAACAACAATGAGGTACCATCTCACACCACAGAGACTGGCACATATCCAAAACAGCAAGAACAACCGGTCCTGGCGTGGATGTGGGGGAAAAGGGACTCTGATCCACTGTTGGTGGGAGTGCCGACTGGTCCAGCCCTTTTGGGAAAACAGTATGGGCATTCCTCCGAAAGCTAGATATTGAGCTCCCATTTGATCCAGCAATAGCACTCCTGGGAATATACCCTAGAGACCGAAAACACATAGCAGAAACACTATCTATACTTCTTTATTCATCTCTGCGCTATTCACTATAGCTAGAATCTGGAAACAACCTAAATGCCCGAGAACAGAGGACTGGCTAAAGAAACTGTGGTTCATCTACACTATGGAATACTATGCAGCTGTCAGAAAAGATGAAATTATGAAATTTACCTGCAAATGGATGGACATGGAGACTATCATGCTGAATGAAATTAGTCAGAAGGAAAAGGACAGATATAGAATGACTGCATTCATTAATAGAATATAAATAGATACCAGTGTTTTACTAAATGTGTGAAATGGTAATGGCAGATTAAAACTCACCATTGAATATACACAAAGAGACTTAAGTTTTAAACTCTAAATATCTGCAGGGCTAGGCAAAATGTGTAAAACAAGAGGGAGAGAGATGCAGAGACAGAGAGAGAGACAGAGAGAGAAGGAGAGGAAACAGGGCTACCTGCTGTTGAGGCAGCCTGGGGGGTGGACGGGGAGGGGGTGGGATTCAATGGTGGTGGAAATGGGGCACTGGTGGAGGGATGGGTGCTGGAATACTGTATTACCAAGAACCAATTGTGAACACCTTTGTAATTGTATGTCTCACAGTGGTATAATAAAAATTTTAAAAAAAGAAAACATTTCCTTTTGGTCCCTCTACCCTTCACATATCTCTTAGTCATTTCATTACTCATCTCATTCGTCATGTGTATCAGTTAGCAATTATTGCATACAAATCATCCCCAAATATAGTGTTTTATCAAGTTATTGGATTTTCTGGGCTTAGCTTAACTCTTTTCTGGGTCTTCAATTAGCTATCAGTTAGTTAATTGATCTTAACTGATCTCACATATGTGACATCTAGACTTGGGCATGTAGACTTTAAATTCATGTAATTTCTCAATTCACAGATATTGAGACTCTGACATATGACTAAGGGGTAGAGCACATAGCATTTGGTGCTGGGGAGCAAACTCTGGTTTTTTTGTGTGTGAATATTAGGCATGCAATACAGCAGTTTGAGCTGTCTCCTCTTATAAAGCTCCTTAAATGGTTCCACTATGTGGCATGGTTGAAAGCAACTGAGATGAATAAAAATAATTTCTATCAGGTCTGGGGAGATAGCTTAGTGGTAGAGAAACTGTCTTTCTTTCATGGGCTTAACCCTGGCACAGCCAAAAAAAAATCTTCCATGCTTCTCCGAAATGAATTTGCTCTTTATATCTCAGTAAACTTAAAAAATAATGAACAAAATCCCTTTTCATGTAACTTTTGCAGAATGTAAAAATGTTCAGTGCTTTGCAAGACAAAATTAAATAATACATCACTGTTGTTACTATTGTTGTCCTGGGCAATCAAATACAGTGGTGAGCAATGTGGGTGCTGAAGTCAGACCATATCATTCCTCTCTGCCTCAGTTTCCTCAAGTACAAAAGGAAAATAATTAATATTGCTACCTTATAAGTATCTGTGTACTTTATAGATAGTGAAATATGAAATGTTTAAGTCAACATTATTCAACCTCTTTGCACCGCACACTAGCACTAGATCTTTAACCATTGGAAGGTCATTTGTCAAGATCATTAAAGATTATGTAAATGTTCAATAAATGGTGGATAATTTGTAATTATTTCTTTATCATCCATTCAGAACCCCATAGTGTGATAGGTAAGGTCACCATTTGCTTTCTCTTTCGTCCAGTTCCCACAACAAATGTGGTCACAATGGATTGAGGGAGGGGGAGACACAATTATATGTTGGACTAATGCAGAAAGACCTTTCCAGTATTTGAGGGAGTCTGTTGGAGTTCTTCTTGATACAACTCCCTGACCATCTGGATCACAAAGACTTGTGGAAGTACCCCAAGTCCTGAACCCCATGGGGGTGAATTGTTGCTAGAGGAACTGACATTCCTGATTAGCATGGCTTGATGGCCTTGCAATTGTCTGCTGCTGAGGCTTGATACAGGGGAAGCATACACTTGTGGTGTCTGTGAAACTTACTGTTCCACCTCCCTCATTATTTGTAGAAATCTCATGACCCTCTGCCCAATCTAGCTCATGTAACCACAGAGTTCACGTTTCTCTTCCTGTATTGTGCTCCTCATACAATGCATTCCTTTCTGCCCCTATGTAACCATTGCTCTCCCCAAATAAATTTTGTCATATGACAATCAGTTGGTGGCCCATGTGGGTGACTGTTGGGAACGCCACTGGGGTCCCCGACAGTGTCAGGACAGAAGTTCTCTTCTACCTCTGTGGATGCCAGGGGAACAGATGAAAACTCACGAATCCGGCGCAGTTCCAAAAAAGGCTTTTAATGGTACAAAAGTCTTCCACAGCACTGCAATATAATGAACGATCTCTTGCTCTGGTCCGAACTTAGACCATACAAAAGAGTCTAAGTTTCCCACCAAAGAGAAAGGATCTCACCCAAGAGGAGTCCTACCCAAAAAAGGAACAAAAGGCCAAAAGCGAAGGGGCCTCAAGTCAGTTCCCTTATATACACCAAAGTAATCCAGGCAGGGTCATGTCAGCAGAGAACCCTAAACAAATTGTAGAAGGGTGGTGCCACACCCTATTACAGGTATAAACAAAAGGTTAGCCAAGGACTAATCCCTTCTACCGAGATTATCTCTTATGTAAAACACTGGAGAGAGAGAGAGAGAGAGAGAGAGAGAGTTGGTATGAAGTAATAATACATCTTAATTTCATGAGCTTCATGTAATCTAGATGGTGCCCACAAGGTCCTTCTTATTTATTATCTGCACCAGGGTGACTCTGAGTATCTTGTTCTCCATATACTGAAAGGGTCACACTCACCTGCTTGAGAGCAAACTAGTATGATCCTTCCTATAGTCTTCCTATAGTCTCAACGTAGCCAGGGTAGTAGTCTCCTGGTAAATTCTAACTGTCCCACGCTGATATAAAGAGGAGCTGTGCCCAATCTAGAAAACATAGAAGTCTTAATGGATGTATAAGTCAGAAGTTATTCAGTCAATGTGACTTCTGTAACTGCCACACCCTCTAGCAGTGTTTATATAGAAGAGAGGTCTCATTAGAATGAACCTTGGCTTAATTAGGTTAAGCTGTGAGTGGGCAAAACAGCAAAGCCCCCAAACTAGCTAAACCTGTCATCCAACAACTGGCATTTTCCATCTCATATCTCGAGTACATGTCTCTGAGCTATCAGCCTTTGACTGGAAGGATAGTCCCCTGTTCCGGGTCTCATAGCTGCACCAACAGCTATAGTAGTGCTCAGCAGTGCCAACTCTAGGTTAGTGAAAGCATAAAAATTCCTGGTAAAATTGCATAGTTTTTTTCTTTTTACAAGTTAATTTTTGTTCAGTCCATGTACTTATGTAATGAAGGTGGTCTTAAACTTGTACTGTTAATTGATTAGTAGGTAATTGGTACATTTAGCTCAGTTTATGTGTCTTGGAGAGAATAGATAGGATGATGGAAAACCTGGTGGTGGCGACACTGAAGCTATAGGCATCTTCAAAGATGAAACACCACTGACCAAGAAAGTGGAAGCAAAGATAAACAAATGGGACTACATGAAACTAAGATGCGAAATTTACGCATCTGATCTGATAAGGAGTTAATATCTGTTGGGTAACATGCCCTACTGAGCTCTAGGCTCCTGATAAATTTAGCTTGTGCTAAGAGCTGCTCCCTGCTTTTAGGGAATCTCCAGAGCAGACACAATGGGAGCCTGGGCAGAATCAGTTTGATTTCACCAAAATATCCTTATTATGAATCTTGCTTGCTCCAGTTCAATATTCTTCCTATCCACATGGGTTCCCATGAGGGACAGACATGTAGATATTCCAAGAGTACTTGGCCACATTGGATCAACCATAATGTAATCAGTTCTCATAGTTGAAAGAGACATGCCAGTGTGCCTCTGGGCAAACTGACATGTCTCTGATTCTAAAGGTAATGACAAAGTGAATTATTCTGACGGAATTTGGACCTTAGTGGGATCTAGAGTCTGGAATCAAATGGCTATATATTCATGGTAAGAAGTATTAATGTCATTCTCTACAAATTGCATTCTGAACTGCTTTCTGGTTTAGAGATGCAGCCACTCCCCACTCTGCTAGGGAGATTGATCTCAGGGAGTCAGCTCTGGCATTTGTGAAGTTTGAGTCAAAGGGCCCACCTTGAGTGCCGACTGGTCCAGCCCTTTTGGAAAACAATATGGGCATTCCTCCGAAAACTAGATATTGAGCTCCCATTTGATCCAGCAATAGCACTCCTGGGAATATACCCAAGAGACCGAAAAACACATAGCAGAAACACTATCTGTACTTCTTTATTCATCTCTGCGCTATTCACTATAGCTAGAATCTGGAAACAACCTAAATGCCCGAGAACAGAGGACTGGCTAAAGAAACTGTGGTTCATCTACACTATGGAATACTATGCGGCTGTCAGAAAAGATGACATTATGAAATTTCCCTGCAAATGGATGGACATGGAGACTATCATGCTGAGTGAAATTAGTCAGAAGGAAAAGGACAGATATAGAATGACTGCATTCATTAATACGACATAAATAGATACCAGTGTTTTACTAAATGTGGGAAATGGTAATGGCAGATTAAGACTCACCATTGAATATACACAAAGAGACTTAAGTGATAAACTCTAAATACCTTTAGGGCTAGCCACAATGTGTAAAATAAGAGGCAGAGAGATGCAGAGACAGAGAGAGAGACAGAGAGAGAAAGAGAGGAAACTGGGGTACCTGCTATTAAGGCAGCATGGGGGTGGGCAGGAGGGGGTGGGGTACATTGGTGGTGGAAATGGGGCACTGGTGGAGGGATGGGTGCTGGTATACTGTATTACCAAGAACCAATTATGATCACCTTTGTAATTGTATGTTTCACTGTGGTATAATAAAAAAAAAAAAAAAAAAAAGGGCCCACCTGAAGATCTGCATTTCAATATGGTAATTTAACTGGCTTCCATTCTAGATAGCCCAGCCCATTTGGGCTGGGCTAGAAGGTTTTTTCTGGCTTCTATTTATAAAGTAAGCTAAGAGAAAGGAGAAAGAGCTTTTTGGCCATTTTGGCTGTTCTTCACCCTCTGCCTCCTCCTCTCTTCTTCATTCTCTTCCTAAGGCCTGTTGGGCCTAAGCATGTAGTAGCAGCCATCTTGGCCTAGGATTCTAAACCTACACATGGCCGGGGGCCCAGCCAGGAACCTAAATTCTGGGGTTTTCCTGTTACTGGATTGTATACCAGAACATGTGTAAGAAAAAGCCTTTTGAAATTCTGCTGGATTCTTGTGTCTTTCTCTGACTCGGCAGTCAGATCCACTGATCCTCTGGGGCAGAAGGGATCCCTTGTTTTGCTCCCAGATTTTGTCAGGGAACCGAGCATTCTCCAACAAATATACAAGATAAGTAAGACACTGGTAGAAGTTTCCAAGAAAAACATCCAACCCCATCAAAAACGGGGAGAAGAAATGAACAAAAACTTCCTTAAAGAAAAAATTCAAATGGCCAAACGCATATGAAAAATTCTCTTCATCACTAATAATCAGGGAGGTGCAAATAAAAACAACAATGAGACATCATCTCACACTACAGAGACTGGCACATATCCAAAAAAAAAAGAACAACCAGTGCTGGCAAAGATCCGGGGGAGAAAGGGACTCTCATCTATTGCTGGTGGGAAATGCTGATTTGGAAAATAATAGGACATTGCTGAAAAACTAGAAATTGAGCTCCCATTTGACCCAGCAATACCACTTCTTGGAATATACCCTGGGGACCCAAAAATACACAGCAGAAACACCATCTGTACTTCTATGTTTATTGTAGCACTATTCACAAAAGCCAGAATATGAAAACAACCTGAGTGTCTGACAACAGAAGACTGGATAAAGAAACTATGGTACATCTACACAGCAGAATACTATGCAGCTGTTAAGAAAAAATAATGTCATGAAATTTGCCTATAAATGGATGGTCCTGGAAACTATCATGCTGAGTGAAATTAGTCAGAAGGAGGACATGTGTAGAATGACTACATTCATTTGTGGGATAAGAAAAAAAAGTGTAAGACTAATATCCAAGGCCAGGGAAATAGGGGCCAGGAGGATTTATCAATGGTTGGAATCTACCACAGGTGTGTGAGGGGTGGAGGGTTGGTAATACAGAGAAGGGACCAGTTTGACAATAATAGTTGGTGAGTATTGAAAGTTGGTAAAGGGGTGTATATTCAGTGTCTGTATTGCAAACCACAATGTGCAAAAGGAAGAGAGAGAGAGAGAGACAGAGGAGAGAGACAGAGAGAGAGAAGTAAAGTGTTTGCCATAAAGGCAGGTTTTAGGGGTAGTGGGATCTTGGCACATTGGTGGTGGGAAATGTGCACTGGTGTGGGGATGGGTGCTGGAACAGTATGACCGAAACCCAACCATGAACAGCTTTGTAATGGTCTATCTCACCATTTAATAAAATAAATAAAAAAGAATGAAAATCTGGTGGAAGATGCTTATGAGTGCAGTATGAGGGCATGTGGCGAATAGCAGCACACTGAGGAGTATATGGGGATAAAGAGCAACTTGGAACTAGGATATTCAGAGTCAGCAGACACTTTTTCTATCCAGCCCACATGCGAGGAAACAAAGTTGTAGAAGAAAGGTTGCCTGACTTTATGTTGTGGGGACTGGGGAGGTAACTCAATTGGTAGAGTACATGCCTAGCATGTATGAGGCCCCAGTTCTATCCCTGGTACCACAGGCACCCTCCTCATCACTACTGGGTTCCTATAAAACATTAGATAAGGTGGCCAAGATATTGGCCAAGATATTCATCTGATAGCTTTGAAATAGCTATTGGATCTAGGGGATAACTCAGAGGCAAAATCTTTGTTAAGAGCTAAGTTCAGTCCCTGGTGAGCATGTGACTGAAACGTACAAATACTCAGAGCAGGAAGGACAAAACCTGGTGAGTAAGCACATGAGCTCCACAGTTACCCCACCCAGAAGTGTGTGAGATTTGCAGCTGAATGTGTAACCAGGTGCAAAAGCCCCACAACCCAGTTTGTGCAACCCCTGATCATTGCAACAGCAGCAGCAAAAAGGGAAGGGGAAGGGAGACACAGCAAAGTCACATAACCGGTGACTGGGAGAGCTCAGACTTAGGAAAATCATGAAGATTTGGACTATTACTGTGGCCTTCTTTGTGGTAGGCCTGGTAGAGTCTTTATTTAAACACTGTGTTTTACAAAGTTGCTCTTAACACAGTTGCTACAGGCCTTCATGTTCCGACACCAGACTCACCACCACTGTGACCTTCCTTCCACCGTTGTCACCAGTTTCCCACCCTCCCCCCAACCTTCCCCTTTAGAAGGTGCGAAATAATTTATTTTTAATTTCTTGTTACAACAAAATGGTTAATGGAATTGTAAAAAAAATCCTCAGTAAAAGAAAATTTGTGAACATTGTTGTATCTCACCATGGGGACATTTAGTCCTTGTCTGAGTGTTTGCTAAGCTATTTGTTGCTGGTTGAGCCTTCTGATTATTGCTTTTGTTTGCTGAGCTTCGTTGACTTTTATGTTGCTTTCCCATCTAATTTGGTGTGCACCTACTGGGCATATGTATTGTGGAATTTGGAGGCGTTACAATGCTGTGTACACAGGAACTTCAGAATCTGGAGAACTGGGCAGGTGAGTTTATTTGGTGGCTGCTGTGGGATGTGGGTATGGCTGCCAGGGCTTCTGGAAGAAAGGGGGTGTGTAGGATGGTAGGGAGTGGTTGCCTGACCCTACCTAAAAGACCCCAGACTTTTCAGCATGAAGACTGATAATCCTGGAGTTTCCATAAGTTTTAAGTCTTGGAAGAGCTCATTTCTGAAGAAGTGGAGTTGGCCCATTGGCATGGCAGCAGCTTGGTGTGTGGGTGCAGTTGCTGGGGCGTTGGCAGGATGGAGACTCAGTTTGCCCTCCTCCCGAGGGTGCTCCAGAGTCTTTAGCTGGAAGACTGGTGTACCCATACATTTTGAAGCCTGGTTTATATCTTTTCTGGGGTTAGTTGTGACTCTGTATAGCTGGGTCAATGAGTTTACATGGTGGTAAACTGCGGTATGTCTATTGTATTATATTAGTTATATCTCACAAAGCCAAAAAGGTAGTGATCATTGACATCATTGTGTAAAGGAGAGAGTTGAGATTTCAATAATTACTATGTCACAGCAACTAAATGAAAGGTTTGATTGCAGCATGAGCTATGAACACTGTGCAGGCTGTTCTAGGCATTGGAATAACATAAGAAAGCAAAAACTCTTTGACAATTTTTTTCACCTGTTGTACTATCTCTATGGTTCCTAGAATCATTCATGAAAGATCTGAAACAAGAAAGAAGTGACATACTACAGCGTAAAAAATCTCTGGTTAGACTGGCACAGATCCAGTCTAAGAGCAAGGACAACCAGTGCTGGCGTGGATAAAGGGAGAAAGGGACGCTCATCTATTGTTGGTGGGAATGTAAACTGGTACAGCCTTTCTGGAAAACGATATTGACATTCCTCCAAAGACTAGAAATTGAGCTCACATTTGACCCAGCCATATCACTCCTGGGAATATACCCTAGGAAGCCAAAAACACAGAGGAAACACCATCTGAACTTTGATTTTCATAGCAGGACTATTCACAATAGCCAGAATCTGGAAACAACCAGAGTGCCAGAGAATTGATGACTGGATAAAGAAACTTTGGTATAGCTACACAATGGACTACTATGCAGTTGTTAGGAAAAATGAAATTAGAAATTTGCCTATACATGGATAATCATGGGGAGGATCATGTTGAGTGAAATTAGCAAAAAGGAAAAGGACAGATATAGAATGACTGCATTTATTTGCATATATATATATATATATATATATATATACATATACACACACATATAGTGTGATACCAATATCCAAGGCCAGGCAAAACATGGATTAGTATATCTTGTCAAAGCTAGAATCTACCACAAACATGTGGGAGTCAGGGGTTAGGTAAGACAAAGAAGGGAGCAGTATGCTAATAATTGTCGAAAGTGATAATACCAGCCTAGAACTGAGCACTGAATAAAAAGAAAAAGATATACATGATAACCTCTAAATTTATGTATTGCAATCTTCAATGTGTAAGAGAAGGAAGGGAGAAAGAGTGAGATAGAGAAAGAGAGAAAAAGAGATAAAGGACCTGCCATAGAGGCAGGCTAGGGGAGGGGGAAGGGGAATTGAGGACATTGGTGGTGGGAAATGGGCACTGGTGGAGGGATGGGTGCTGGAACACTGTATGACTGAAAACCAAACATGAATATCTTTGTAATTGTATATAAAAATATGTTACAAAAATCATCTCTGGTTTAAGAATTTAGTATTTGAATTCATATTTTATATATGGGTTAGGACTTAGACCAGTAAAAGTCAATTGCTTGAGAAATTGTAAGAAGATGGAGAATATATTATTTGATGGGGTAAAGATCCAAATCATAAAATATATTGCAAACATGAATTTATTATGAAGGTATATGCACAATATTATTATATCAGATAGGAAATAAAATTATAAATCTGATTTTATTATCTTCTTGTGAAGGATTCTTTTTATAGGAATCCTTCCCAAGATTATACAGTCATTGCTAGTGTATGATTTCTGAATTAAGGCAACCACTTTGCTAATTTTTTATCCTTATCTTTGCTCAAGACAGCCTGAAATTACATCTCCTCAGTTATAATTAACTACCTTCACATGGCTGCCTTGGTTTAGACTGTCTGCTTTTATGTTGCTTCTCAGATTAGTCTGATTTTCAGACTTGGCAAATGCGCACTTGAGACAGGAGAATAGTCAGTGTGAATGTGGTATACAAGTGACCTAAATGGAAGCAATCAGAAGACTTTTCCTTTCATGGAAAAGGTTCCCTTGTACAGATGCTGCAAAACTTAACAACTACATTATCTTATTGCCTTGAGCAACAGCTATGTACAAGAACTAGTAACTGCTGCACCCTGTCCTTTAATATGTCAGCATGAATCACCTCTCCTTCAATCTTTGATCTGATCTCATCTTTGATCAGTTTTTTCTTGTAAGCCTGCTCACGAAGTCCAGAAGTCAGGTACATTTCTGTCTACAGAGTTGATGAGTTACAAATGCTGATCAGAAAAAGGCTAAAGACCAGATAGAACCAGAAGGGAACGAGTGACATATAAATAACCCAACCTCATTATACATTACTTATACAGCATTTGCATTATAAAAATCATACCCACTGAATCATGGCAGTTTTCTGTTACCATAGCAACCTCAGAAAGCAACCAACTACAGTTAGAATCTTGGTGATACTATGAATTCAAGAGATCACAGCAACAAAACCTTTCCTTTTCTCTGGGGTTCCATACATTTGTCAACCCCTATTAATTTGCTTATTTATATATCTTCATGATCTAGAAATTGAAGCATCATGACTCTCTCAACAGTAAGCCTATACATTGATACCTTCGCTTTCAGTGAATAGCTTATCCTACTCTTTCTGTACCATTTCCTCTTGAATTCTTTCTTGTGACAAAGTTAGGATCTGAACTCGCAGGGCACAGCTAATAGTATTGTTCCTGATCTGGTTTTCATAGAACATGCTAGTTCACTATGTGCAGCAAGAGGCCCCAAAGAGGGAAATCTAAGTCTTCTTATGTTGCTCTCACCATAAAATGCCACAGCAGATCTGACAGGCTTTGAACAATTCTGTTGCTATGCATTTCATGGGTTGGTAAACAGTTTTTATGTCTGTTTCTGGCATGCCAGTGAATCTTATAAGAATCCAGACTCTTATTAAATCCTCAGGACCCTGGTTCTCCTGGAGCTCAAGACACTGGACACGAACAGGAATAGGATTTTCCTCACCATTTGATGCCCAAAGCTGGAGAGGCAATACAGAAAAGAAAGGGAAAGACTGTTTAACCAACCTACATATCAATACAGACTCAAAAGCACTTGGCATAAACGAGTCTACTATAATAATCTTTATAAATATCCCCAGCTCAGTGCATTCAACCTCAGAACACCTACCCACTACCCAGGGTAGCTTGGAGCAAGAGCTAATGTCATGATTTTCATAAGGGGAGATCTGCAGTGGGTCACCCAGGATGCTAGAAGGGACCAAAAGGGGCCAGACGAAGATTAAAGAACAAATTTTCCACTGGCTGCCTTCCTCTCAGTGGCTCTTTCAAAGATTAGATTGTTGGGAACTAAATAGCTACCAGCAAACAATTAACTGATATTCTGACTTCAGGGTTAACAGCAGTAGGAGAGCAGGGAGATGGTCTGTGTGGAAAACAAGGGCTTAGATAGAATCTGTGCTAAGTGACCACTATTAAGATGGTGATGAATTGATCAATACAAGATAATCTTACTACCAAAAGCATTGTAAAATATTTTTAGAAAGGGCAATATTATTTGCAGCCCACATATGTGGGTGCATAGTCTCAAAAGAGGAGTATACTGCTTTCCTTTCCATCCACCTCATTCATCTTGGGAAGTGCCTGGGTGGGCCAGGACCGACAAAGTTGCCAGGACTGGGCCAGAACAATAGTGCAGCGGGTAGGGTGTTTGCCTTGCATGTGGCCGACCGGGGGTTTGATCCCCAGCATTCCATATGGTCCCCTATGCAGTGTCAGGAGTAATTCCTGAGCACAGAGCCAGGAGTAACCCTGAGAATCACAGGGTGTGACCCAAAAAGCAAAAGAAAGAAACAAAACCAAAACAACCCAAAGTCGCCAGGATTATCAATATGGCATAAATACATAAGTCCCACCACTTAGTCATTAGATTGTACTCCTACTCTGTCTGATTTATTAAGTATAGGAATGTAACTGTACCATCTATTTTTTGCCCAGGATGTCTAGAACTCCAGGATGGAGCAAGGGAATTGATCTTTGTAGGAAAAGGAAAAATTGCCTTCTTTACAGATTCATCACTTTCCTTTGCAGAAAAGAAGCTCAGAAGGAGATGTTTCATGAAATGAAGAATTTTATTTAGAGATTATGAGGAGGGAGAGAGAGTAATGCGTCAAGAGAAAAACATGGCTTTCTTCAGAGGGAATATAGCCCTCCATCGCTTTTTTGGATTCACATTAAGATATTCCTAAAATCATCTTGGCTTGGAGTTTTCCGTAGATGTGACAGTTAATCAGGAGTATTTTCATGGCTTTGATCTTTTTGGTGAACGTATTTATATCCTTTTTCTTCTGCTGAAATTTCTTCTCTCCTGTAGGGTTCAAGCCCAGGGCCAGTGCTGAAAAAGTTAAAGTCTTCATGACTCAGCTCCTGTGCCCATGTAGGAGTTCTGCCCGTCATGTTTTTTTGGGTGCTTCAGAATTCTGTGGCAAGAGTAACTTAAAACAAACTTAATCACATGCTTGAGTTTTGAGGTGACTACTAGAGTATCCCACCCACAATGCAGAGCCTGGCAAGGTACCAGTGTCATATTTGATATGCCAAATACCAGTAACAATTATAGACCTCATTTCCAGACATGGGGCAGAGCTGCTACTGGCTCTCCCTGTGCCCAGCTGCTCACGAGGCGCCCAGGAGGGATGGCGGGTTCTAGCCCTGGCTCGCCACCCCAGCAGAACCTTGCAACAAGCCAGACGACCCCCACTCCATGAGGGCCTCCATTTTCCACATCTGGACTTCCCCTTGTCAGAACTCCACCCAACAGACCGGCCTATCACAGTCCGACTCATCGAGATCCACCCTGCAGCAGTCTTTTTAAATCCGGCTCAGGTATGCTGATCCAGAGACTCACAGACATGGGGCAGAGCTGCTACTGGCTCTCCCTGTGCCCAGCCGCTCATGAGGCGCCCAGGAGGGATGGCGGGTTCTAGCCCTGGCCCGCCACCCCAGCAGAGCCTCGCAAGAAGCCAGACGACCCCCACTCTATGAGGGCCTCCATTTTCTAAATCCGGACATCCCTCTCCGTCAGAACTCCCCAGCAGACTGGCCTATCACAGCCTGATTCGCGTGGCCACTTGCAGCCACACGATTCATCAATAAATGCTGCATTTATAGATGACTACAAGAGTATGCTACCCGCACGGCAGAGCCTGGCAAGCTACCCGTGTCATATTTGATATGCCAAATACCAGTAATAATTATAGACCTCATTCCCATGACCTGATGGAATGGTTTGAGGCTCTTTATGTTCCTGGAGCAAGCAGGTGCCCTTGGGCTCTACTAGCATGAGACAGGACATATGGAGATGTTACTGGTGCCCTCTCGAGCAAATCAATGATGAAGGGAAGACAGTGACAGTGACAGTGATTTCCATAACCGGATGGAATGGTTTGAGGCTCTTTATGTTCCTGGAGCGGATGATGCCCTTGACCTATGATATACGGGAAAGACAGTGACAGTGATATAGTGAATCACCATGAATTGCAAGGTTTTCCATGATTGGGGTTCGGGCATACAATGCCCCACCAGTCCCTTTCCTAGCGCCCACTCCCCTCTACCAGTGTCCCCAGTTTCTCTCACATCCACCAACTAGCTCCATGACAGGCACTCTGTCTGTTCTTCCGTTCATTTGTTCGTTCATTCGTTCATTCATTCATTCATTCGTTCGTTCGTTCATTCATTCATTCATTCATTCGTTCATTCATTCATTCGTTCATTCATTCATTCGTTCATTCATTCATTCGTTCATTCATTCATTCTTTTGGGTCACACCCGGTAATGCTCAGGGGTTACTCCTGGCTCTGCACTCAGGAATTACTACTGGCAGTGCTTGGGGGACCATATGGGATATCGGGAATGGGATATCGGGAATACGCTGCATGCAACCAAACTCCCTCCCCGCTGTGCTATAGTTCCGGCCCCATGACAGGCACTTTTAAAAAATAAAGTTTAGGCACTAGTTTACAGAACTGTTGCTGATATGGTTTAATCCATAACATTTCACCATCTTCCCCCAACCCATCCAGAGTGATCATTCCCTCTGCCATTGTCATAGTTTTCCCTTCCTGTCCTATTTCCTGCTTCTCCTTCCTCCTGCCTGGTGAAGATGATATCTTATGTGCTTTGATTCTATGTTCTTTGATTGGTTGAGTAAGTGTTTTTTATACCACATCTTGGTTTTATACCTTCTGAGGACTCATTCCAGCCCCCTTCCCCATATGACTGTCTGCATCAATATGATTACGAGAAATAGTTACTACGTAGGGAAAAGTTAACAATTATAAGGCACCAGTAATTCCATTACTAATAATATTTTCTTGAACAGAAATATAGAAATATGTTTCACATATTCTCTAATGTACTGGGAGTTCAATGCACTTTAGAGGCTTTTTAAAGAGAATTTTTAGAGACTATTTTGAGAGAATTTCCCCTAGAAATTATCTCTTTGGAAAGAACTCGGCTTCTGATAATTTTTTATCATACTTTTCTAGTTCATTATTTAGTCTATCCAAAATCTTCTCATGCTGGAATAGATTTGTGAGATGGAGGCCATACTTACCTACAGCCAGTTGTAGAAAAGTCAGCCAGTCAGAGAATGTGTTATTTTGGATGGTTACATATTTTGTTTATCTTGATTTTGACTACCACATGCATCTGAACAATTGTTAGACACATTTAATTCAATGAATGTGTATATATAAATTTATTTTATATATATATACTTTTATTTACACACATTTTATATATGTGTATATTTATATATTTGTGTGTATATATTATATATCACTTGATCATTTGACATCCAGTTATTCATCGATTTGCTCGAGCGGGCACCAGTAACATTTCCATTTGACCCTATCACTTGCCAGTGTAGCCCAATGGCATCTGGTTGCTTCTGGAATACGGAGAGCCTCAAACCGTTCATTCAGGGTCTTGACAAAGAAGTTTGACCATCTTGTAGGTGGGCGGCCACGTGATCTTTTGACATCCTGTGTAATCCAGTTGGTAACGGCTCTAGTCCAGCAGTATACACATATATACATATATGTATATGTATATACATATATAAATATACATATATAAATATACATATATAAATATACACACATATATAAAAATATATGTGTGTATATTTATATATTATATATGTTATTCCTCGCCAGTATACATTATATAAGTATATACATATATAAATATATTCATATAAATATACACATATATAAAATATATGTGTATATTTATATGTGTGTATATTTCTATATAATGTATACTGGCGAGAATAATATTTATATAGTGTGTGTATATTTATAGTTTATGTATGTGTGTATATAAATATACACACATACATAAATGTTATTCCTTGCCTGAATACAATTGCATTTTGATGAGTAGCAAACCTCTTTCATATATTTTGATGCCATTAGGTCATCTCTAATCTTCAGTTTCATATTCCATCTATATTTTCTAATTAATAGCTTGTTAAATAAGCAGCTTTTTATTGCATTTGCCACAGGACAAAAAGGCAGTGCATTGGTCTGAGAAAATATCACTCATGCTCTATTTAAAGATGACAGCAAACAAGGAGGGAAGGAGCTCTGCTGTCTGCTTCCTCTTTCCTCATTGCCCACGACACCTGCCAGGCTTCCTGAATGCTTTTGCTTTGGAGTCTCTGCCTAGAGAAATGGCTGAGAGATGAGTTGCCCGACTGCTCCTGTAACAAAGTCGTCTTTCTCTCCTCAATAGTCTCTTGCCTCTATAGAGTTAGGATTTTTACCGAGATTCCTTTGAACCCAGCTCCTGTTCCAGCACCAACCTTTGTGCTGCCTCTGCAGTCTGTCACACCCAGGCCCACTTTCTCATCTTAGAGGACAACCGTCACCTCTGAGCTGTAGAAATCTGAGGAAGTGACTTGAGCTCTCTGAAACTTCGGTGCCCTGCAGTCAAATAGGGCTGATAATGGCTATGAATGAGATAGAGGGGAGCTATGTGAAGGCTCAGTAACGTAAAAGAATAAAAACGCTTAATCTGGTCTGAAATGAATGATGAGTAAGTGAGTAAGTCCTGAATGGCGATTAAAATGGTGTAACACCATCTTCAGTTTGGATTTCTCTGACCTGGTTGAGATACGGAGTCCTAAATCATGTCATGAAAGGTTTAGTACCACCCTCTCCCAACACCACCCACCCCCCATGTTTGTCAGATTCCGAGGCTCTGCTCCTTCTCCTCCTTCTCCCAGGCCAACAATTACTGTATCTGCTGTGCTGTTTCTGCCTTCGTCTGCCTGGATATGAGTACTGGTATGGGTGGTGGGGTTGGTGCTTACACCATTCAGCTGTTAACACAGAACATTTCTTATTTCAATGCCCATCTATTTATTTATTTATTTATTTATTTATTTATGTATCTATTTACGTATTTATTTATTAATCTATTTAATGATTTATTTATCTATTTATTTATTTATTCACTCATTATCTATCTACCTATCTATCTATCATCTATTTATTTATTTTTAAAGCATTTTTGACCTCCAAATTACTTTCTAATTCAGCAGTTTTTATTTCAATTTTTTGACAGATTTAAAGGCCCATGCTATTATGCTTAAATAAATTCTTTCATGTCTTTTGATTAGAATGTCCTCATTACAGTTATAAAAGTAAATACCTTAATTGTTTTTAAATTTTTTAAATTATCTATTTTTAATTTTATTTTATTATTATTTTTTAACTTTTTATTATACCACCATGCAACATACAATTACAAAGATGTTCATGATTGGGTTTCAGTCATACAGTGTTCCAGTACCTGTCCCTCCACCAGTGCCCTATTCCCACCACCAATGCCCCAAATTCCCTCCCCCTCGCCCAGCCTGCCTCTATAGCAGGTACTTTTCCTTTTTCTTCTCTCTCTCTTTCTCTCTCTCTCTGTCTCTTTCCTCTTATACTTTTGTGGCTTGTTCTCAGACATTTGGGGATTATCATGTAAATACCTTAGTGTACATTCAATGCTCAGATCTAGTCTGGCTTTACTATTTCCCCAAATTACTAGAACACTGGTATATTTTTTATATCACGTTAATGAATGTGGTCATTGTATATCTGTCCTTTACCTTCTGACTAGTTTCACTCAGCATGATTATATCTATGTGTTGCAGGACTCCTAAGGGCCGCTGCATCTGCTCTGGATTGCCTCCCGCAAATCACTTCGTAGATAAGGGGGTAGTCTAAATGTGGCAGTTTATCCGACCATGTATGCTGTACTAGCTGGTATAAATATTCTCCCATGCTATCACAATCATCGTGGGACTAGCTAGATCTTACCAGCATATTAGCCTGGCCACGTAGTACACCTAAGTAATTAAACCAGAGAAAAATGCTGTTTGCTTCCAAACAAACAAGCATGGCTCCCTGATAAAATATAAAACTACAATGAAGTAGAGGAGACTTGTGAAGGCTTGGAGAAATATTTAACTGGCATTGGTATTGATCTTTGGTACAGTGACATGCCATCTCAGAAACCCCCTTCTCTACATTTCAAAGGCATTCCCCAGCTCAAAACATTAGCACAGTAAAGGCCCTAGGTGAGATGCAGGGAGGGATTACCTGAGGGCATTGGACCCTCCCTGCTTTCCATAACAATGGGAGGAAAGTCTGAGTTGTGGGGGTATAAACTAGCGGTTCGGTTCCGCTCTCCGGTTTCTTCCCGGTGGGGATCTCGCCTTGTGAGCGTTTATTCCCCTTGGAAGTTTTACACGTGGTGGTCGCCATCTTGGCCTACACGTGGCTGGGGTTCTAGCCTGGAATCCTAAGCATCGGGTTTTTCCTTTTGCTGATTTGTATGCCTGAACCTGTGATAAGTAAAGCCTTTTAAAACTGTATCGGATTCCTGAGTGTTCATCCATTCCTCGCCCGGCTTCGAGGTAGAAGGGAACTTCGCTTCCCGGCACTGTCGGGGACCCGGCGGAGCGCCCGACATCTATGTTCATTCATTTGCAGGTAAATTCTTTTCTGAAAGCTGCATAGTATTCCATCATGTAGATGTACCAAAGCTTCTTTAGCCAATCTTCTGTTCTTGGGCACTTTGGTTGTTTCCAGATTCTGGCTATCGTGAATAGAGCTGCGATGAATATAGAAATGCATATAGTGTTTTTGCTGTGTGTTTTTGGGTGTCCAGGGTATATTTCCAGGAGTGGTATTGCTAAGTCAAATGGGAGCTCAATCTAGTTTTTGGAGGAATGTCCATCACTTGTATCACTTGTCTTCCTGTTGTTCATTGATTTGCTCAAGCAGGCACCAGTAACATCTCCATATGTCCTGTTAACATGCTGGTGTATCCTAAGGGCATCTGCTTGCTCCAGGAACAATAAGAGTCTCAAAACATTCCATTAGGTCATGGGAATGAGGTACTGGTATTTGGCACATCAAATACAATATGGGTAGCTTTCCAGGCTCTGTAGTGAGGGTGGGATATTCTTGTAGTCATCTCTCATCTCATGCATTAATTGATGAACCACGTGGCTGCAAGCGGCCGTGTGAGCCAGGCTTGTGATCAGCTCTTCTGCTGGGTGGAGCTCTGACGAACTGGGGAGTCCAGATGTGGAAAATGGCGGCCCTCATGGTGTGGGAGTTCCTCTGGCTTTTTGTGAGGCTCTGCTGAGATGAAGGTTCTGTAGGGCTAGAACCTACTTCCCTCTTGGGCACCCCCAGATAAGCTAGGCACAGGGAGAGCCAGTAACAGCTCTGCCCCATGTATGTGAGTCTCTGGATCAGGTATACCTGGGCTGGGCTTGAAAAAGATTGCTGTAGGGTGGGTCTCTTGTTTTACAAAACGGTTGGACCAGTCGGCACTCCCACCAACAGTGGATGAGAGTCTCTTTCTCCCCACATCCACACTAGCACTGGCTGTTCTTTCTGTTTTGGATGTGTTCCAATTTCTGTGGAGTGAGATGATACCTCATTGTTTTGATTTGCATCTCCCCTGATGATTAATGATGAAGAGTACTTTTTCATATGCCTTTTGGTCATTTGAATTTCTTCTTTTGGAAGTTTCTGTTCATTTCTTCTATGCATTTTTTAATGGGTTGGCTATTTTCTTCTTATAAATTTCTACCAGTGCCAGGACTCTGCCCCATGGGCCCTGGATAATTGATGGTCTGACATAGAAAAGGATTGGCCCCCTGAGATGAACCCAGAACCACGGCAGGGCCTGGCAAGCTACCTGTGGTGTATTCTATATGCCAAAAACAGTAATAATGGACCTCATTCCCAATAAATGGAGACGTTACTGGCGCCAGCTAGTGCAAATCAATGAAAGACAACTGATACAAGTGATGTTATGCTTATTAACCCTTATCAGATGGGTTTTGGGTGAATATTCTTTCCCAGTGAATGGGCTGTCTCTGTATTTTGGTCACTGTTTCTTTTGAGGTGCAGAAACTTTTCAGTTTTATATCATCCCGTTTGTTTATCTTTGCTTCCATTTGCTTTGTCAGTGGTGTTTTGTCTTTAAAGATGCCTTTAGCATCTTCAAAAACAAAAAATAAAATCACCGTAACTAGCCCAAATCATCAAAGATAGAAAGTAGGGAAATATTAGGACATGTGCGTGTGTTTTGACTTTTCTTATTTTAATATTTTCTAATAAAAATGTCCAACATAACTAGAGGGACAGAGAATAGTGTAATGAACTCCCCTGTCCCATTGCCTCACCTGAGCAATTAGCACCGCATGCCCAGGCTTGTTTATTTATGGTTGTCTCTACCTCACTCCTCACCCAGAGCTCACATGGATTGGGTGGTGGATGGGAAGACTATTACCTAGAAAGATTTTTATAAACATTTTAAGGAGAAAAGAAAGTGATCAAAGAATTTTTGTTGAGAGTATCAGTATAATTATGTAGATTTTAACAAATATACAAATGTGTTATAATTCATTGTAATCTTTTACAAATTATTTGCAATCTTTTTGAAATTCATTATAAACTCTCTTTTTTAGGTCACATTCAGCAACACTCAGGGGTTTCTCCTGGCTCTTCACTCAGGAATTACTCCTGGCGGTGCTTGGTGGACCATATGGGGCGCTGAGGATAGAACCCGGGCTGGCGGTGTGCAAGGCAAACGCCTTTCCCGTTGTGCTATTGCCCGGCCTCTATAAACTGTTTCTTAATATTGTTCATCTCTTACCTGTGACTTTCTCTTTTGATTGACTTTTTGAATTTTTTAATATAAGTTATCACAGTGGTTTTTGATAACTTTCTTGCTGTCATATGACAAATGTTCCCATTTTGTACATTTCTTGCTTTAGACCTAGACTCAGCAGTTTTTTTTTAAGAAAAGGTTTAGTTTCTTTTGTGAAAAATGATATTTACAGATCACAGGACTGTCCATTGACTAAGAGCTGGTGATAGACTGCTTACATGTACAAAATCACTAAAAAGTTTAGAAGAAAATTCCTCAAAAGTTTCTATTAATATTCAACTTGAGGAGCCGGGCAATAGCCCAATGGGTAGGGCGCTTGCCTTGCACGCAGCTGGCCCATCCGGCCCTGGTTCGATCCCTGGCATCCCATATGGTCCCCTGAGTACCGCCAGGAGTAATTCCTGAGTGCAGAGCCCGGAGAAACCCCTGAGCATTGCCGGTGTGACCCAAAAAAAAAAAAATCAACTTGAATATTATGCAGTTTAAAACATTTTTACTTTGATTCTATATCTGTATGTTTTCTCTTCTGCCTACAGGGTTTATTTCAAATAAAATTAAGGTTTTGTCTGAAATCTGTTTTATATTGATTTTACAATATTGATTTTGTTGATTATCTTGGTTTACATTATTGATTTCTGAAAACAATTTAATATTTCAAGAAGGTATTTTTGTACTTAAGATCTATTCTATTAGGGATAATCAAAAAATATAATTTTAGAATTACTTAGATTAAAGGCCAGAGAGATAGCACTTTGCATTCTTTCTGGATAGAATACTTGCTTTGCAATCAGCAGACCCAGATTTTATTCCCAACACACTCTCGGTCCTCAGGCATTGCTAGGAATGATCCCTGAGCATAAAGTCACAGAAATAAGGCCAGAACACATGTGGGTGGGTGTGAACCCTAACCCCCAAACATTATGTGAAACTTGAATTTCTCACACTGAGCAGAAGTTTTTAATTTAAAGTAACCTCATTTTTATATTTTTTGTTATTGCTGTCTTTGCACTGTGGTAATCTCATTAAAGATTCCTCTGTGTCATTTTCCAGAGAAGTCTGCTGATGCGCTTTGTAATGTATTTTGTGGATTCTAGTCTAATTTTGAGATCTTTAATCCACTTTGAGTTATTTTGTGAAGGATGTGAGAGACTCACAGACATGGGGAAGAGCTGCTACTGGCTCTCCCTGTGCCCAGCTGCTCACGAGGCGCCCAGAAGAGATGGCGGGTTCTAGCCCTGGCCCGCCACCCCAGCAGAGCCTTGCAACAAGCCAGACGACCCCCACTCCATGAGGGCCTCCATTTTCCACATCCGACTTCCTTCTCGTCAGAACTCCCCCAGCAGACCAGCCTATCACAGCCGGGCTCATCGAGATCTACCCTGCAGCAGTCTTTTTTTTAAATCCAGCCCAGGTATGCTGATCCAGAGACTCACAGACATGGGGCAGAGCTGTTACTGGCTCTCCCTATGCCCAGCTGCTCACGAGGCGCCCGGGAGGGATGGCGGGTTCTAGCCCTGGCCCGCCACCGCAGCAGAGCCTTGCAACAAGCCAGATGACCCCCACTCCATGAGGGCCTCCATTTTCCACATCCGGACTTCCCTCTTGTCAGAACTCCACCCAGACCAGCCTATCACAGCCTGGCCACGCCGTTCATCAATAAATGCTGGATTTAGAGATGACTACAAGAGTATGCTACCTGCACAGCAGAGCCTGGCAAGCTACCCGTGTCGTATTTGATATGCCAAATACCAGTAGCAATTATAGACCTCATTCCCATGATCTGATGGAATGGTTTGAGGCTCTTGATGTTCCTGGAGCAAGCAGGTGCCCTTGGGCTCTACTAGCATGAGACAGGGCTTATGGAGATGTTACTGGTGCCCGCTTGAGCAAATCGATGATGAATGGGAAGATAGTGATACAGTGATACAGTGATGTGAGATATGGTTCTAATTTCATTTTCTAACATATGGAGACTTAAACACACTGTAAGGTAGCAACAAAGATATAAAAGCAACACACAAAATTGAGTTGGGAGGGGTAAATTGACATCCCTGGGAGGTAGTTTGGTGTCCCTGGGGCAGATGGTGATGGTGTGGTGTTGGAGTTATATCCATGAGAAGCCATTATTAATAGCATTGTAAACCAAAAAAATTAAATTGAATTAAAAAATAAAGAGTAAAATAATATAAATTACTTCGATTGATTTCTCTCTGGCTATGCTATCAACTCAATACATTCTGTAGGTCATTTGTTTTATTTGCTTTGAATGTTTACGGACTTTTAAAATTCGATACTGTTTTATAATCAGGTAAAGAATTTGCATGATTGTGATGTCAAAGCTATTAAGAGCTGTTTGTAAAGTTCTAGCTTCTGTTCTTATTGTCTCCCTTTAATGTCTCCCATGTTTTATAATTACTCAACAAATATGGCTTACCTTTTATATTATAAAATATAAGCAAAGGTTTACATATATCGTTACATAATTTTATATACATTAAAGTTTATCAACATGCATATTAGAATTTCCCTATTTCTAGATATTAGATGAATGATGAATATATTGATAATTCATAATGAAATATTCATAGTAACATTCATCTTCCCTTTTTCACTTAACAGAATGTTCTGGAAACTACTTCACAATGCTATATAGAAATAATCTGATTTCTTTTAGCAACTGTAAAATTATATTGTTCAATCAAAACTTCACTGATGGTGGACATCTTGTTTGTATCCACATTTCTGTTTGGTAATAATTAGTGCTACAACAAATATTCATTCATACATTTTTAGATATTTGTACATTGCATTTTTTATTGTATATTCCTAGGAATTTTGTTAATATTGCCAAATTTTGTATTCCTATTAGCTTTGTTACCACTTTCCTATTAGACTGTTTTCCAGTCTCTTCTGTAGAATGAGTAGTTATTTTCTCTCTTTTCTTTTCTTTTCTTTCTTTCTCTCTTTCTTCTCTCTCTTTCTTTCTTTCTTTCTTTCTTTCTTTCTTTTCTTTCTTTTTCTTTTCTTTCTTTCTCTTTCTTTCTTTCTTTCTTTTCTTTCTTTCTTTTCTTTCTTTCTTTCTTTCTTTCTTTCTTTCTTTCTTTCTTTCTTTCTTTCTTTCTTTCTTTCTCTTTCTTTCTTTCCTTTCTTCCTTTCTTTCTTTCCTCCTTCCTTCTCTCTTTCTTTCTTTCTCTCTTCTCCTTCCTTTCTCTCTTTCTCTTTCTCTCTTCCTTCCTTCCTTCCTTCCTTCCTTCCTTCCTTCCTTCCTTCCTTCCTTCCTTCCTTTCCTTCCTTCCTTCCTTCTCTTTTCTTTCTTTCTTTCTTCCTTCCTTTCTCCTTCCTTTCTTTCTTTCTTTCTTTCTTTTCTTTCTTTCTTTCTTCTCTCTCTCTTTCTTTCTTTCTCTCTTTCTTTCTCTGTCTCTCTCTCTTTCTTTCTTTGCTAATCTAATAGATAAGATAAGAAACATTTTTAGTGTTTTTAAACTTACACTTTTAGGAACCATGTATTTTTTTTCCCATAAGTTTAAGTGCCATTTGAATTTCTTATGAACTGTAATTGCTTGTTTTTGTTTCTGCTTGTTTTTTTTCAGAAGCTCTTATATATTAAATGCATTAACTGCTTTTGTAGTATTTGTATGTTTCTTTTATTTATATTTATTATTATTATCTTAGTTATATGGCTTACAATAATGTTGCTATGACTTTTGATGTACAAAGTAACTGCCCTCCACTACCACCATAGCCAAAGTATAAAAATTCTACACTTCTCTTCTTTGGTCACTTCTAGTTCAGCATATCCACTGTCTCCTGACCCCTGAATTGATAGCCTTATTTCTCTTGTCAGAGTACAAGGATTTGTTTTAATTCACCATTGTCCTTTCTCTTTCTTTATTTCTTTATGTCATACAAAAAAGTTGTTTCTTAATCATTTTATTTTACTATGCCTTTAGTTTTCATTTCCATGCAAAAATTTTTTATAAGATTATGAGTCATTTCATTATTACTTCTGGGATTGTTAGGAAAGTTGCTTTCCATTCCCTGGTTATATTTTCTCATTGTGTTTGTATGCTTCATCTTTCTCTTTCTTTTCAACAGTACAGTCATTGATCTGGTTGAGATTTGTCCTGGTGTTTTCGTATGGAAAAAGGGCCGGTTCTTTACATTCTTGTTCAAGGTTTTGACCAGAACTGGGTAGCAAGAACAGCAAAGCCTCAGTCACCTGGTTAGAACTTGAAAGAAGGTCTTTATGAATTCATGATTTAAGGGTAAGAGTCAGAAATAGGTGCAGTCTCCTTAACTCATGAGCGCCTGTGGTTCAGATCAAAACTTAAGAATAAGAGAGAAATTTCATCAAAGTTGCCTCCTGCAAAGAAGCAATATTAAGAGTAATGTGTATTATGCTTGTTCTGATTTGAACATAAGTGGACTAAGAAAAATACCCCCAAGAACCGACGTGTTCATAAATAAAAGAGCTTATTTCCTATATATACCAATAGGAAGAGAGTAAACCTGGCATGATTTCATGAACTGGCAAACTTGAGCGGTATTTTAGGTGAAGGAAGAGACATTCTACTTGTCATAAGATTGACCATATGGCTGTTTTGAACAAATTCAGCATTTTATTTTTTCTAAGAAGTTAATTTGGTGCTCTGGGAAAAGGGTAGTGGATTCAAAGGCAGCTGACATGAACGTGATCAAACATGAGCTGATGATTGTTGAAGCCGGTGCTGGTCGCTGACGTGTCATTACTCTTTGTGTTTCTGTTTATATATGGACTTTTCCTATGGCATGAGAAAATTCAACATACACACAGTACGACAATAATACTGCTATCCGACAACAGATAATTCTCCTAGGCCCTCACATCTAGCCTTGAATAAATTAATTACCTCCAGGAACCTGTATAGATTTCATTAACTTAACCTCCCTGGAGATACC
The DNA here is from genome assembly GCA_021461705.1 of Cryptotis parvus. Lineage (NCBI taxonomy): Eukaryota > Metazoa > Chordata > Mammalia > Eulipotyphla > Soricidae > Cryptotis > Cryptotis parvus. The sequence continues at coordinate 122,207 of JAJIBD010024538.1, read as the reverse complement.
CCTTACAAGGTAAATTTTTTATCCTTCTTGGTAGTGATGGATATATAAACTGTCTTTATGGAAACATTCCTGTATCTTCTCTACAGTCACTGCGAAGATGTTGCCTCCTGTATTGTTATAGCTATACTTTTTAGACTCAGAGGTTTAATTAGATTCGTGTCTTTTTTTAACAAGAGTCCTGCATTTTGTTTTATTAACAATTCAACTAAAAGACATATTGTGACGAGTTTGTGATGTGTGTGACCTATTGAGGACCTCTGCTTAGACTCATGATTTCAATGGGGGTTTTAAAAAATGGTCATACTAAAATGCTATCATCTTCACTTCAGTTACTAGCTGGAGGAGAAATTTGTGTATGTATCCCTAGAATTCCTCTGCATAGGGCCAGAGCAATAGTACAGCAGGTAGGGCACTTTTCTTACATGTGATCAACCCAGGTTTGATCTTCAGAATCCCATATAGTCCCCTGAGCACTGGCAGGAGTAACCCCTGAGCATCATGGGGTATGGCACAAAAACTAAAAAAAAATAGGAGTCTCTCTGTACAGTGCATGTCAAATATGATTTAAACCTGGACAATGGCCTCCCTGTGCTAGGCTGATGGGGTGTTCTGGAAGTGGGGCAGGTTCTGGCTCTTGCCTCACCCCTCCCCCATGACAGATTCTCAGAGGCGGAAAAACCTCACGCAACACAACCACAGCCATCCTCAAGGTCCGGACTCCATAGCTGGACACAGGCCTACCCCCATGGCATGTGGGCGCAAAGTGCCTGTGTGATATCTCAAAACCTGGTATACCCATCTAACACTTATCCCATCACATCTCATAGAAACCCAAATGTGTGGGCACAATGTGTGGTTTGTGGGAATGTATCAAAACTTTCCTATACACTGGGCTCAGATGGCACAATGGAGTTTTAAGAATCTCCAATAGGGGCCAGAGCGATAGTCCAGCGGGTAGGGCGTTTGCCTTGCTGGCCCAGGTTCGATCCCCGGCATCCCATATGGTCCCCCGAGCACCGCCAGGAGTAATTCCTGAGCAAAGAGCCAGGAGTAACCCCTGAATATCGCTGGGTGTGACACAAAAAAAAAAAAAAAAAAAGAATCTCCAATGACTTTTGTCTAAGACCATATTCACTGTGTTTAGAGATGTGGCCCCAACGAGCAGTATAGAATAGAGTATTCAGTGCATGCATATGGCAAGCTCGAATGGAGGTTTGAGATCAATGTGAAATAGGTGTTGTTCATAGGTGCAGTGGTGCTGAGTCCTGGGTTGACAGTGGAAAACCACTGTGTCTGGAAACCCAGAAAGTTAATCCAAGAACAGAATTGGCCAGACTCCCACAGAACAAACCAGAAAAAAAAAAGCAATGACTTTGTTAATATCATTCCCTTATATGGGCAGTAATGATCAACATAATTGATGCCGGCTAAGGGAGCAGGCAAGGGATAGGGATGGGGGTAGGTGGGAAATGGGGGTCTCTGATGGTGGTGGGGGCACACTGGTGGTGGGATTGGTCCTGAATGATGAGTCTTTCTAACAACTGTATGGCCAAAAGCTTTGTGCTTTGTAAATCATGGTGTTTAAATAACTATCACTATCACTATCACTATCTTCCCGTTGATCATCTATTTGCTAGAGCGGGCACCAGTAATATCTCCATATGTCCTGTCTCATGCTAGTAGAACCCAAAGGCATCTGCTTGCTCCAGGAACATAAAGAGCCTCAAACAATTATATTAGGTCACGGGAATGGCCTAATATAAATGTCACTCATATTTGGCATATCAAATACTACACGAGCAGCTTGCCAGGCTTGCCGCGTGGGTGGCATACCGTTGTAGTCACCTCTAAATAAAGCATTGCTTGATGAACCACGCTGCCGCTAGTGGCGCGCGAGCCGGGCTGTGATAGTCTGATCTGTTGGGTGGAGCTGTGACGAGAGGGAAGTCTGGATGTGGAAAATGACGGGCCCCATGGAGTAGGGAGGGTGGTCTGGCTTGTTGTGAGGCTCTGCTGGGGTGGCAGGCCAGGGCTAGAACCCGCCATGCTTCCCGGATGCCTCATGAGCAACTGGGCACAGGGAGAGCAAGCAGCAGCTCTGCCCCATGTCTGAGAGTCTCTGGTTCAGCATACCTGGGCCGGATTGAAAAAAAAAAACTGCTGCAGGGTGGCTGTTGATGATCTGGGTTGACATTTTGTTTAAATAAATAAAATAAAAAAACCCTGGACAATGCTAAGAGAAACTCCCACCCGTTACCTTCCTCAGTCCCAACTGGAGAACCTCAGTGAACCCAGGGAGCTTCTGAAATGGAGACCATTGCACTTAGAGGAGCTTCTGAATTTATAGGACTCTATAAATAACGAGGGCTGGATTAAACATTGTTTGCTCTATGATAGAGAGGCTGCACAAGTAAAAACTTAGTTTAGGCATGAATTCTCCAGATTTTTTAAAAAAAATAAGTCCTGGTATAAAGCAGAGTTGATTGTATACTACAATCTCTTCTAGTTGGAGGCAATAAAGCCACTGCAAGTCCAAGTGTTGTGAGGAAGGGTGTGGTTGTGGTGTATAGGGTAGCAGCTGGACTGGGTGTTTCCTGTATATCAGGAGCAGAGTTCACAGTCCACACAGAGGACTTCAAATCCTGACTCTGAAACCTACCAGCTATGTAACCTTGAGCAAGATATCTATCTGGCTTCTCTGAACCTCATTTTCCTTAACTGTAAATGGGGCGTTGCGTGTGTGACCTGCCTTTGAGACTTGTGTCTTGGACATAGCAAGCTAAGACCCATTTCCTATTCCCTGACAAATAGGAGACCTTAGGTAAGTAGAGCTCAACAAAGTAACTGTTTAATAGTCAGAGTAAAGAGTTAGGGCAGAATTAGGGTTTATCTCTAAATCTAGTATATGGATGCTTGGGGTGGCACAATCATTAACTGGAACCATCATCGGACAGGCTACATTTGGAAAACCAAAGAGGCTCCTGCAGAGAAAGTTTTGTTTCCACAAAATATATAGTTATTACTACAGGGTTATAAGGCCAGGACAACCATTTGGTCACCTGTGAATAGAAACCAGTGTTCCCACCTTACTTCCACAAATCAGTAATAAAAAGTGATATTCCAAATTGCATTTACTGGGGCCGGAGCGATAGCCCAGCGGTAGGGCGTTTGCCTTGCGCGGCCGGCCTGTGCCGGCCTGGGTTCGATCCCCGGCATCCCATATGGTCCCCTGAGCACAGTCAGGAGTAATTCCTGAATGCAGAGCCAGGAGAAACCCCTGAGCATCGCCAGGTGTGACCCAAAAAAAAAAAAAAAAAAAAAAAAAAAAAACAAATTGCATTTACTAGCAACTCACCTCAAGGATTTTTGCCAATATTTGCTTTCCTTTAGCTTCATAATAATCTGCATGACAACTCGATTATCTGGCGGCTTCCTTTGTATTCTATTTGGTATGTTAATGACACCAGTTTTTAAATTTAGTTTTCTAACTGCCTTTGTGATACCACAAGATAAAATTAACAGCCTTCAAGCCACTTAGACTAGTGGCTATTGAGGTAAATTGCTGTTGGCTTCTTGTCTGATTGTGGTTGAGAAGCAGATGGGGAAAAGCTCTTAAGGCCGGGGAGTAGAGTTAAGAAAATTTAGAAAAGTAATGCATGGAAAATATTGGAGTCTCTTCTCTCTACCACTAATATAGTCTTAATTATCACATACCATTTTTAGACCGATTTCAGGGCTCCCTAAAACAAATCCCTAATCAACCTTAATTTTTTCTCCCTTGATAGTCATTGCAATTAGGAACATCAGCAGAGTAAGGAGTAGTGCTGAGGGTGTGATATCAAATTTCCAAACCCATGTCAGTGATAAGTACAGAAGAAAGTGTTTCCAAGAAAGTAGGATTAGGATTAATTTATCAGATGCCAAAGTTCTGTGTCTTAGACAACTTCCCTCAAGTATAGAAGACTAATTTTTTAGAGAGGGCAGCAGAGGTGAGAAGTAATTGCTTATGTCAAGTTTGTATAGGATTCAGGAAATGTATCCTTATCAATGAGACCCTGGCACTAGCTTCCTGGTAATTATCCTGGCATGCTTTTTGCCTTGTGACTGAAGAAGACTCCTAGAGCACCTTATATTTCCCCCTATATATTCACCTTTCCCCCTGTATTTCAAAGATAGAGAAGAAAACTGATTTTCAAACTCCTAGATCCCTGCAGTTTAATGTTAAATTTCAAACGAGTTCCAGCAAGTTGATGCTGCTGTATGGGGAGCTATTCCAGTAGTGGAGAGAACGTTCTTTTACTGAATGAAGGAAGGCTGCATTTTAGCAAGTCACCAAGTCAGGGATAATACAGATACAGCTGGCTCAAAGGTATACCTGGCATCCTGTGTGATTCTGCACAATATTGGTTGCTGGACTTGACTTGTCAGAGTTGAGCTACAAGAAAAACTGACCACTTCCTTCTGCTCCCTGGGAGAGAATGATCTTTCAGTGGCCCAGCTGAAAAGGGAGACAGGATACAAGAGGGCTGGTGTTGCTATTGCTGCTGGACGGGGGAGAGAAGGAGGAATTCCAGGAGGATCAGCTGAAGGTTTGGGTTGAAAATGCTTTATGGGATAAAGTGGTTGGTGGCACCATTTTGGAAATGGTCCATGGACAGGTTCTGGAACTGTGGCAAGATTTCCAGCTAAGTCTCTCTCAAAAGTGATGGGAAGGCGGCAGTAGGTGATAATATTTGGAGGGAAGGTTTGACCTGGCCACTCATCTGTGTGCTGACTTGCTTGCTTAGAAGCTACTGGATTTGAGACACTTCCTTGTCTGATTGTTGTTCCTCAACTGGTAGAGGGAATAGTTTCAGTTCTCTGGAGTTTGGGGAGACAGTAGAGATCAGGTGCTTTAATTTTGTAGCTCTTTGATTCTTTTAAAAAATAAGATCTTACTAATACTCCTATTTCATGACTGAGTTGTGAAGACCAAGTGACATTATGAAAGCGCCTGGCAAGATTAGAGCTTAAATCTAACCTTTAAACTCTTTGGGGTTTTTTGATGTGTGTATGTGTGTGTATGTGTGTGTGTGTGTGTGTTTGTGTGTGTGTTTGCGTGAATCAGGAATCAAATCCAGGCTCTACGCATGCAAGGTAAGTGCTCTACTGAGGAAATGCATGCCCAGCCCTAAAGCCATAGTGTGTAATCTTAGTGCATTGAGCACTAGTCTCCAGGAGAACTTATAAACTTGCTATTATAAGTTATAAGTTTCCTCAAAGTCAAGAAAATTAGAATCCCTGTGATTCTCTGTGGCCTGGACTGAGACATATTTGTGCTAAAATTTTGTTTGTAGGTAGAGGAGAGACCATTCAACTGAAAGAGCACATGCCTAGATTTTATAAGGTTTAAGTTTCACCCATCAACCTATAGCCTTCAAACATCACCAGGCACCATTCTGGTGAGTTCTGAGCACCATGAGAGGATAACTGGAGGCCTGCACCATTTGGCTTATTATCCCAGAACCTGGTCCAGTTCCTAAGCCCAACTGTGTGTGACTTACGATGCATACACACACACACACACACACACACACACACATACACATATGCTTTTATATACTTGAAATACATAAAGTTTATAAATATGAAAACAAAATTGTATATATGCTTTTGTTTTGGTCTTGGGCCTACCTGGGGGTGCTCAAGGCTTACTCCTGGCTCTGTGCTCAGGGGTCACTCCTGAGCTCAGAGAGCCATTTGGGATGTCAGGGGATCAAACACAGGTTGGCTATGTGCAAGGCAAACACCCTACCTGCTATACTATCTCTCCAGCCCCTGTTGACTACGTGCAAGGCAAACACCCTACCTGCTATACTACCTCTCCAGCCCCTATACATTTAATTTTATAAAAAAAACCTTTTAGGGGAAATAGAATGATGAATTTTTGTCAATTGTAGCCAAATCCTGTGTTATTAATGGCTATGATTTTACTCTGTATAAAGTAGTCTTAGACCAGTGGTTCTCAAAAAGTTCATTGTTTATTTGAATAATCTGAACAGAAATAAAAACAGTGAAGCCTTGGTCCCACCTTAAAGTTTCTGAGGTAACTTTCATGGCTGTAGTCTGACTCTCAGCCATGTTATTAGGAAAACCAGAAAGACACTAGAAATTTTAAAAGTTCTCCAGGTGATTCAAATAAAAAAGGAAGATTTGTTACCCTCTGTCTGGACAAGGTTAAATCCCCATGGATGTAATTAATCCTTGTTCTCTGCATTTGCTTTGTTTTGCTGGTCTAAGAAATTAAATTGGGATAGTCCAGTAGAAAAAGGTCCCTAAAGATCTCTGATTTTTTTCTGAGATGTATATCAACATGGTCATGCTTAAACTGGAGCCAGGTGGGTAGGTGGTAGGTTCAGCGGTTTAGTTAAACGTGCTCTTCTCCAGCCATGTCATAAGGGAGAGCTGCCAAGTATGGCCTGGACTCATTGGTGAACCTCTAGTCTACCCTGTGTCCCCCACCCCACTTTCCTCTGCCTTGTCAGACAGCAGACTGGAGTGTATCACAGCTTTGAGATTTCAGTTCCTGTGTTTTCTCACAAACCAATGGAAAAACTTCTAGTTAAGATAATAGAACTTTCCCAAAAGTTCTGGATTAAGGCCAGGCTTACTATTATACTGAATAACAAGACCTAAGGGCAAAAAAAAAGTCTATTTGTCTTATTTTTCCTCTCCTGAGGTATTCAATTTAATAAGGTAGAATGAAAAGAACCTTCCATTTAGGGAAGGAAGAGAGTCAGGGCTTTATCTACTGTTCAACTGCCAAAGATAAAAATGTCAGATAAGACACAAGAATCCAGAGGTCTCAGTATTATCGTCTCCTTTCTTTGTTGAGGGCAAAGATACATACTGAAAAAGCTTTTTAAGAAACAATATACGAGGCCAGGGATGTGATACAAGTGGTGGAGCACATGCCTTGCATGTGCCGTGCTCTGATGAGGATCATGCATCCCTGTCCTGAGCACTGCTGAGTGTAGTCCTGAGTACCCAAGGTATCCTGCCTTAATACTGCCAGGATCAATATTACTAGGAGTGTATTTGCCCCCAATACTTCCAACAATGTCCCCAATGTATATCTATACGTAAAGAGTGCAAGTAACTTAGACTCAATGAAAATTAACAAAATTATGAGAAACCCTAAAGCAGCTCTGATACTAGAACACAGATGTGGTTTCCCTGAGGCTCCCATATAATGAACTTATTTATTTGGCCTCTCTGCCTCAGAGTCTGTGTTGATAATTGATAGGAAATTAAGTCTGAAGGCATTTAAAATGCCTCCCAATATTTTGGCTTTGGTATCAAATTTCATATTTTAAAAAATTCTATGGATCTCTTAATGAGTATTGTAGTTGTAATTAATTTTGTAATTTTTTATTTAATGTTTTGGATTTTTGGGCCACAGCTGGTGTTGCTCATGGTTTATTCCTGGATCTGTGCTCAGTATCACTCTCTGTGGAGCTTTGGGGACCATATGGGATGCTGGGGATCAAACCCAGGTCACCTATGCGCAAGACAAACACCCTACTTACTGTCCTATTGCTCTGGAACCAGAGGGAATTATTTTTAAAATTTTACAATTTTGAAAATTTTGTAATTTTATACTGACACAAATTTTATTATTAAGCAATTCAAACTTTCACCACAAATTTAACTTTAGTAGTGACCATTTTTCTTTCTTTTTTATATTTTAGTGCATTGTTGTTTGTGAGACTTGGGATCAAACCCAAGGTTACTGCATAGTAAGCCTCTATCCCGGAGGTGCATGCTCAAAACAAAAAAACCTTCATTGGGGCTAAACATTACTTATAATGCCAGATTAGTGTGTAAAATTCTTTTAACCTTTATTTACCTATACTTTTCCCCCTCCCTTTAATTCTGAATAGAGACCTTCTTGGTTAGAGTGACTGGTGCGTGTGTGTATGTGTGTGTGTGTGTGTGTGTGTGTGTGTAGGGGCACACCCAGAAATGCTCAGGGCTTACTCCTTGTTCTGCACTCAAGAATTACTCCTGGCTGTGCTTGGGAGTGGGGACAATGTTATGCTGGGATCCAATTTGAGCCAACTGCATGCAAGGGAAGTGCTCTACCCACTGTACCTTTTTTTTCACCCACTGTACTTTACTCCAGCCCTGAGAATGATTTTCGAATAGAATGCTTTCCCCTTTCAGCATTTTTATATATATATATATATATATATATATATATATATATATATATATATATGACACTTTTTTTTAATGCTTCACTTAAATGTTTCCAAAGAGGAAGCAGGCACCTTTCAGAGAAATGTTGTGAAATGCTTGTCACATAGTTCACAAAGTAAACCCATGAGCAGAAGTAATTTGATTTTGTTGAACATGATCATTTTATTTTGCTAATGGGAAGTGTTTAGAATGTGAGAAGTCCTTAGTCTTCCTAACCTTGTTTTCATAAACAGAACAGTGCTGACTGTGACAAGGAGGAGGAGGTTCCTCATGGGTTTGCTGGCATTATGAGTGTGCTAACCAATGCTCACCACTGGACAGTTTCACTTTTTAGGGTACCAGAAGTCATGAAGGCTTCTCAAGGGATCTGAGAAGAAAGAGCAGGCTTCACTCTTGTCTTTTATTATGATAGATACACATCTCTAGAGACCAATGGAAAACACAACACAGCTTGGAGCCCTGGAAATAAGTATCAGATAGTCAAGAGAAATAGGATAGAGTGTGGCACATCTAACACAAAGGTGTTATTATTTCTCATTTTCAAGTTGGATTCAGACACTTCTGAGTGCATGGAAATTGGGAACAGTCCAAAAGAGGCCCTCATTTAGCCACCTGGATTTGCTGTCTCTCATGGATTGTATTGTTTAATTAAAATGATATTTTAAGAGGAAAAAATAACAAATAGTAGGGAAATTTGTGATCAGAATCGTGAAGAAAAGGAGTTGGTTTGTATTATAGGGGAGGGTTTACTACTGGTTATTTCATGCTTTGATGTGCTAATAATTGTCGAAAGTGCTAATACCAACCTAGAACTGAGCATTAAATACAGGTAAAAAGATACACATGACAACCTCTTAATAGGTGTATTGTAATCCACAATGTGGAAGGGAAGGAAAAGAGAAAGAGAAAGAGAAGAATAAAGAACCTGCCATAGAGGCAGGCTAGGGGAGGGGGAGGGAATCGGGGACATTGGTGGTGGGAAATGGGCACTGGTGGACGGATGGGTGCTGGAACACTGTATGACCGAAACCCAAATATGAGCATCTTATGAACATCTTTGTAACTGTGTATCTAACGGTAGTATGATAAAATATTTAAAAAATAAAAAAGAAATTGACCCTTGAATTCAGAAGTCAGTATAGGTACCCTGCTTCTCTGGTCGTACCTTCTGAGTTATTTCCTATGTTGCTCATGGCTGGTTATTGGTGAAGTGTGACATGACTCAGACATGGCCGCCAGCACTTTGTCTTTGGTGTCTAAAGTGTAACCTACACATGTACGACCAGTGGGGTCCTCTGTGCAGAGACTTGTCTAAGTCTTGGTGGTAAAAGGGAAGTGGCTGAAACGCAGCAGGCGATCTCATGAGTCTCACAGTCTACAGCGAGTAGAATACAGAGGAAGTTTTCCCAGTTAGTCATTTCTTTGTGTGTTAATTGACTTATTGATACATATCCAAAGTCCAGAAAGTTGTTTTGCATGCATCATATATGTTTGATACAAGCCCATTTCTTTTCTGGAGTGGACATAATATTACCTTTTATGACACTTGACGGTTTCTGAAAACCAATAAAAGCAGATAGTTAATATTCAACAGAAGGTGCAGAGAGACCAGGAGAGCAGAACCACTCGGCAGCTGTGTCTTCCGGGGAGATACTCAAGTCTCTGCAAGAGTCTCATTAGCTGGATGGAAGAAAGTAACTTTTAGGAGCATTTTTACTTACAGAAAGGTAAGGATTGTCTTAACTATGTTGATAATATAATATTTTGAGAATGATAAAAGATGGTGAAAGAAGGTACTTAGTAGTTGCTGGATCAATTTATTTCTTGAGGCAGCTTGGTAGAGAAGGAACATTTATTTTTGGTATGTTTTGCCAACTGAGCATAATTTTAGGGCATGATTTTACTAGTCTATATTTTATAATTTCACTTGATGAAGTGATTGTGGTTGAATCAAACTTGGTAGTAGATAAAAGATCATGTTCCTGGATGCTTAAATAATCCTATTCTTTGTGATTGAAAAAATAAAGGTTCACGGAGACTTAAAGATGTTCTGAGAACACCTTTATCCTTGAAATGGAGGTTGAAATCTCATTCTCAGAAAGGGTCCTTTCATAGATACAATGTTCATAAGCTGAGTGTTTTATTTACTCCTTAGAGAGTAAGACTGAACACAGGATTCTTGGATGGTTTGGGACACTGCCATGAAGGGAAGGGAAAGTAGAAAACTCGCTTTATAGATGTGTTGAAACAATAATTGGAAACAGAGACAAACTTGCCTTTACAGTTGGGAAAGGTCTGGCAGGTGTGTTGGTGAGTTCTGATGCTTTTCCTGGTCTCAGTGTGCTAATGAGTGAATGTTTTGAATTGTCAACTTATTCATAGCTTATTGATATCTTCAAAGGTCTATTTGTTTATTTATTTTTAAATTTCAAGCTTTATATTATTAGCATTTTTTACCAAATAATGTATCAAAATCCATTTTTCTGTTTGTTTTTGACCCACCTCTTGCCGCACTCCTTGTTCTGAACTCAGGGATCAGTCCTGGCACGGCTTGAGCCTGGGTCAGCAAATGTCCTCCTTGATGTACTAATTGGGATATTAGAAGACAATGTGTTCTCTGGCATTTTCTTGTCTTTATTTTCTTTAAAAGCTTAGGGGGAAGTAAGGAATATTTTGAAAAAAATCCCCCCAAATAAGAAAGAAAATACTTGCTTAAGGGATAAGGAAAATGGACACCATACTGTTCTAACCAGGAAAAATAAAGTCTTTTTACTGAGTGAGGTTGTGTTATTGATCAGAGAGTAGGTTGTTTATGACAGTTCAGGGTTGGGCAGATGGGCTAGGCTAGTCTCAGCATTTACTATCTCTGGGCATTGAACAGATTGCTACAACTCACTTAATTGTCTCACTTATATATGGAGCTACTTGCCTAACTAAGCAATAGTAAATTATAGTAAGTATGTACAGATCTCAGTACATTACTTAGCCTATGGTAGATAATAAATATTAGCTCTACCTCCATGAGAAGTTTCATGCAGATGATCCATATCAAACTGAGACTTTCCTGCTTGAGTCTCTAGAAAAAACAATCACTATACCACAGTAGTCGTATCTTTCACTGTTCCAGGGACCAACTAGTTCTGTATTAAGGAAGTGAAATCAACAATAAAAGGAGTGATAAAACAATTATGTTTTATTGCTTTTATTAGAGGCACTCTAAAGCCCCTCTGATGTTTTATATGTGTTTTGCTGGGTGTGGGGGGTGGCGTCTCTTTTTTGGGGGTCATACTAGCCATGCTTAGGGATCACTCCAGGGAATGTTGGGTGACCATCTGCAATGCCACTGGTTAAATCATGTTCTATTTCACTCAAGGCGAGTGGCCCGCTTGCTGTACTATCTCTCTCTGGCCCTCGGGTGTGGCACTACTGAGGTGAACTTCGCAAAAGATTGCAGTTATTCAAGGTGAAATGTACACTTTAGCTTTTTCCTGTTTTTACAAAATACTTTCCCCTGTTTTTACAAAAGATCAAAGAGGCTTTATACACTTTTCCCTGTTTTTACAAAAGACAAAATGTATCTTGCCAACAAGTCAACTTCCTGTGGCAATGTGAAAGGAACTCTCTGGAAGAGAGAGTGTATTCCCCACTTTCTTCCATGTCAAGGCAGATGACTTTGAGAACAAAGCATCACGTCCCTTTCTCCAAAGTCCACAAGTAATTGCTAATATGAATGTTATTTTACATGAACATAAATACAAAGTATTATTTTTGGAAATTATATGTGATAAATTTCTAATATCAAATGGTGTTAACCAGGACTAGTTTTTCTTACTGATTAAACATAGAAAACAATATTGAATTTCGTTAGATTATCATCTATTAGTTATTTGTGAGAATAAAAATTTGTATTTAAATACAAGAAATATAAACTTAATAAAAGCAAGCATTCATTTAGAAGTTGGCAAATGTTAATTATGCCAAAGTTGACTTTTCTCTTTAGCAAATGCAGCCAACCACACTGTATACGGGTAGTGCACATGCAGTACAAAGAAAACTTAATTTTTCTTAAAATATTATGGAATATTGATGTTAAATTTTCTCATCCGTGATATTCCAAATCGGTAATATCTCCCTCCCTTCCTCCCTCCTTTCCCCCTCCCTCCCTCCCTTCCCTCCCTCCCTCCCTCCCTTCCTCCCTCCCTCCCTCCTCCCTTCTTCCTCTCTCTCCTTTTCCTTCCTTCCTCTCTTTCCTTCCTTCTTCCTTCCTCCTCCCTCCCTCCCTCCCTCCCTCCCTCCTCCCTCCCTCCCCTCCCTCCCTCCCTCCTCCCTCCCCTCCCTCCCTCCTCCCTTCCTTCCTTCCTTCCTTCCTTCCTTCCTTCCTTCCTTCCTTCCTTCCTTCCTTCCTTCCTTCCTTCCTTCCTTCCTTCCTTCCTTCCTTCCTTCCTTCCTTCCTTCCTTCCCTGGCTCTTGCCTCTGTGCTCAGAGGCCACTTCTAGACAGTGTTTTACATATGTGGTCCTGAGGGTTAAACCAGGTTCCACTATGTGCAATGTAAACACCTTAACTCCTGTGGTTAATCTCTCTGGCTTAAATCAACACTTATTTTTTTATCATATTGATAATTTAAAATCATTAATCAATGTCAACTAATGCTTTTAAGTGGTTTCAAATAACATTACATGTTCTTAAGTAAGACAAAGAGAAATGAAGTGTACATGTATGGTCTTGAAAGGGTGTTGATACTGATGATGAACATACATTGCTCTCTGTGTTCAGATTAATGTCGCTTCCTCAGCCTCTCTGACCTTAGTTTTATACCCTACTGGATAATAAAAAAGCACACTTTATGGACATTTAAATGAAGTAAGTTGCCTAAGGTGCTTCTAGCACTAGCTACTATTTGGTTTCAGTTACAATTAAATCCATATTTCCCTTATGGTCCTGCCCATCTAGAAGTCAGTTCTGATTTAATTATAGAAATTAGAAAGTCCACCCAGATGGGGGAAACCATATGGGATGCTGGATATTGAATACAGGTCTGCTGTGAATAAGGGAAGCGCTTTACCCATTGTACTTTCTTTCCAGTCTCAGGCTCTGTGGTTTGCCTTTTAAATCTTAGTGTTCACACTCAATGGGGGTGACGTGTTATTTCTATGTCCTTATATTACATTTTTAGGATCAAAATGTGTAATCTTGCTATACTTCAAAACTGTTCATCTGTTTCACTTTACTTGTATCACTAGTCTTCCTGTTGTTCATTGATTTGCTCGAGTGGGCACCAGAAATGTCTCCATTCGTCCCTGTCATGTGCTAGTGTAGCCCTAGAGTATCTGCTTGGTATAGGAACATGAAGAACCTCAAGCCATTCATTCAGGTCATGGGAATGAGGTCCATCATTGTTACTGTTCTTGACATATTGAATACCACATAGGTAGCTTGCCAGGCTCTATGTGCGGATGGGATACTAGCAGTAGTAGGTAGGCTCTCAGTTCATTCATTTAGTGATGAATCGTGGCTGCGGGCAACAGGGAGAGCCAGTAGCAGCTCTGCCCCGTGGATCTGTGTCTCTGGTTCAGCGTACCTGGGATTGAAATCGACTTCTCTATAGGATGGGACCCTTTGGATGAGTCCAACTCAGGTTCAATCCTGAAATCCCATATGGTCCCTTGCATGCAGCCAACAGTGCATCCCTGGAATCTGTATAAATCCTCTAGTAATCCCTGAACACAAAGTCAGGAGTAAGCCCTCAGCACTGCTCTGTGTGGCTCTGTTGTGATTGTCATATATGTGGATTCCAAAGACAATGAGGTGGGCCTGAAGGATAATCCAGCAGGTAGGGGCATTGTCTTGCACAGTCACTTGGTCCTTTGAAACCCATAAGGTCCCAGGAAAACTCTGCCAGGAGTGATCTCTGACCCAAGAGCCAGAAGTAAGCCTCAAGCATGTGGGGTGTGGCCCTTCTCAGCAGATTTTCACAGATTACCCTCCTTCTGAGGGAACTCTACACTGCAATGTCCCATCACGGTCACCAAAATGATGTAGGTGGGCCTCACCGGGTGGCTTGTGTGAGGCCGGAAGGGGAGAGAGATGGTTGCTTTCTCCCCATGCCACCTCTGCATTCTGGGACCCACTGGGCAGGCTAATATGAAAAGGCAAGACAGTCCTAGGCCTTATCCAGGGTTTTCCCCAGGGTTCCTTGTCTTTCTTGCAGAAAAAGAATTTTCAGTAGTAGACAAGCAGTGAAGTTAAACAAATTTTATTATGGAGGCTTTAGGAATGGGAAGAAGGATGGAAAGTGAGAGAGAGAGAGTACATATCTCAAGAGGGGAGATGTGGGCAACACATGTGCCCAGGCACCACATGTGCTTGGCCACATTAGCTCAAGTGGCACATGGGCTCAGGCAGCATGTGCCCCAGGCAGCATGTGCTCATCTGTATACTTCATAATATGCCAAGAAATGTATAAAACATTAAGAAACACTTTGTGAAAAATAAGCTTGCTTTTATGTGAAATAGTGACTTCTGCCCTCCTTTTTTCGTTTTGTTTTGGGGCCACCCCCAGTGGTGCTCAGGTTTAGTTCTGGCTCTACTCTCAGAAAGTATACTCCTGAGAGGGGTTTGGGAGACCATATGGGATGCCAGATACAAAACCTAGGTTGACCTAAGAAAGGCAAATGACTTACTAGTTGGACTGTTGCTCTGGCCCCATACTGCTCTCCTCTTTAGACCAGGGAAGACCCTTGTAACATTACTCCGTTAGACATGAGGGGAAAACCAGTCCCCCACTTGGCTCTCTTCCAGGATTTCTGAGGTTTCAGATTGCCCATCCAGGGAGTTCAACACTGATATCCTTATTGCCAACCTGCTGAAGGCGCCAGGGCAGTACCATGACCAGCTAGTCCTCTGTGTGCCCTGGAGTGCCTCCTCCCCTTTGGTCTGCTCTGGAAGAGCTATCCATTCAGGGTGCGGCACGTGTGCGGCACTCTTCCCTCCATTCTGGGGAGTGTAATTAGAGCAAAACCAGCCAGCCATGTGCATGAGCTTATGTTCCTTAATAGTTTATGGAACTTATAATTTTTATAAGAATAATTATACTCACATTTTTACTTAAATACCTCATATAAGTGTAAAATAGGTTCTTGGGATAGCTGTCTATATTCCCATGACCCATTTATCAGAACATGACCCAGTTAATAGGCCATAATGATCAACCCATTGTACATATGCATAAACGCACATTTTCACATATTAAAAAACTGCATATCTATACTGAAAAGTTTATTTTTATTCTTATGATTATTATTTTTGCTTTTTGGGTCATGCCCGGTGATGCTCAGTGGTTAATCTTGGCTCTGCACTCAGGAATTACTCCTGGCGGTGCTTGGGGTGGCTATATGGGATGCCAGGTATTGAACCCGGGTCAGCCACGTGCAAGGCAAATGCCCTCTCTGCTGTGCTGTTTCTGGCCCCAGAGACTGAAAAGTTTTAAGTGAAAATTGATGCTTATTTTTTTTGTGTGTGTGTGTGTGTGTGTGTGTGTGTGTGTGTGTGTGTGTAAAGGGGATCTATCCCTTCCTCTGCCTTCCTCCTCTAATTAGTCTGAAGTAGGAGGCAGCAGCTTACATTTCATCACTGCTGATTTTTTACTAACTTCTTAAAGGTCATTTTAATCGGGTCACTAATTTGTACAAATTGGCGAGATCCTCCAGTGATTCCTAAACCTTAAATGATGTAATTTGTGCCAGAGATGTGTGAGTGTGCACAATACAATGGTCATGTTCAGAGCATGAGGCAATAAGAAAGGGTGTGAGTGAGCTTTTCATTTGGTCTTTTCAGATCTGGTCTTGCTTTCTAATGTTTGCTGCTCTGGAACAATGCAAATGTGGAGGGGCAAGAAACGATACAGTATATTTCATTCTATTCAATTGTGAATTTAATAATGAATTATAGCATATGAATTCTAATTACAACTTTTCCTACCTACATCACTTATTACATTTATAACAAAATTTACAGTCCTCTCCTGTTATTTGAAAATGCATGTTTCAACTTTAACATAGGGTGAATTATTTTAATTAAAATTCCTTTGCTGTTTTAAAAAACAAATAAATGAGATATGACATATTCTCTTTAAGGTTTGCTCATCTTTTAATCTTTTGTGTGCTAAAAATAGGTTCTTGTATGTGGAATGACTTGCTGCTTTGTAGACCTGGTCCTCAGGTATTCTCTGGCGTTGCTTGTATTAACGGGGATGATACAAGTACCTAGACATGCCTGAAGGCCCCTTGGGGGCATTTGAGCTCAGGAGACCCAGTCAAGCTTTATGCTTGCCCCCTGTGATGCTATGAACACTGTGTGTGCGAGCACAAGAAAAGGTCTGTCTCGGGTCACATTGGCTTTGGGACAGCAGTTGGAGCCAGAGTTCCTTGTGTACTGGTTGTTTAGGGTTGCCATACAGAGCACAACAGACAAGGTGGTTTAATCTACAGAATCATATTATTTCATGTTTCTAGAAGCTACAAGTCTAAAATCTGTCGGGAGTGCCGCCAGGGGTTCCCGACAGTGCTGGGAAGCGAGTTCCCTTCTAACTCCAAAGTTTTAAAAGGGCTTTACTATCACAGGTTCCAATATACAATCCAAGAGCAGGGAAAACCTCCGGACTCTGGGTTCCCAGCTAGGCCCCAGCCAGGTGTAGGCCAAGATGGCTGCCACCACGTGTTGAGGCCCAACAGAGAATGGAGAGGACGGAGAAGCAAAACACCAAGGGAAGCCTAAATGGTAAAAAGGGGAAAAAAGAGAGAGAGCTTCTTTCTTCTTGCAGCTTATTTTATAGCTAGGAATCCCCCCAAACTCCCCAGCCCAGCCTGGGCTATCTAGGGCTGGGCTATCTAGAGATGAAAACAGGAAAATAGCTTTATAGAAATGTAGCAACTTCAGGAGACAATCTGGTTGTTTACAAGGACCCAGAGCTAATTAAAAGCCTCTTAGCAGAGCTGGGAGAAGCTATAAGCTAAATGTAACTTCCCCTGGCAGGAAGGATCAAATGCCCTCAGGTAATTTCTCCCAGCACCTCACCTAATATCTTGAGCCAAGATCTACCTGGAATTGCCTTTATAGGGTAGAGAAGGGGGTTTCTGAGATGGCATGTCTCTGTACCAAAGACTAATACTAATGCCAATTAAATATTTCTCCAAACCTTCACAAGAGTCTCGTCTACTTCACAGAGTAGTTTTGTATTTTAGTTGCCTTTGAGTTATCAGGGAGCCATGCTTGCTTGCTTGGAGGCAAACAGCATTTCTCTCTGGTCTAGTTACTTAGAGATCCAAGGTGGCCAGGCAAATATGCTGGTAAGATCTAGCTAGTCCCACGATGCTTATGGTAGCATGAGAGAATATTTATACCAGCCAGTACAGAATACATGGTCAGATAAACTGCCACATTCAGACTATCCCCCTACCTATGAAGTGACCTGAGGAGGCAATCCAGGGCAGATGCAGAGGCCTAGGCTTTTAGGTGTCCTGCAACAAAAATGGCAGCAGGGTGGGGACTTTGAGGACCATTAGGAGCTGTTTTAACCTCTCCCCATTGGTTTGCAGATGGTGGTCTTCTCTCTCTGGCTCTTTCTGTTGTCTTGCACTATGTGTGTCCAAATTTACCCAATTTTTTTTCAAAAAGTATCTTTTGGTGTGGGTGGGGTCACAGCACACGTGTTGGTGCTCAGGGCTTACTCCTGGCTCTGTGCTCAGAGATCACTCCTGACAAGGCTCAGGGAACCCAATGGTGTGCCAGGGATCGAGCCCCAGTCAGATGCATGCAAGACAAGCACCTGACCTGCTGTACTATTGATCTGGCCCCAATTTACACAATTTTAAAAAATAAAGACATTAGTTACATTGGATTGAGCTACTTCTAAGACCTCATTTTGAGTTCATTATTTCTGTGAAGACCTGCTCTCTAACTAAACTCACATTTTGGGGCTCTTGGGGGGTATGTGAATTGGGGTACACGTGAATTGTGAGGGTAGGGCTGTCACTATCTAATACATAACATTTACTTTGATCAAAAAGTGGGAGACTGCTTAGATGAAACTAAGAGGGAATTAGGAGAGATGATAACATACAGAGAGATAAGTGCTATTGGAATTCAGTCTTCTTACTCTGAACAAGATAAATGCTCTCAACATGTAAAAAGCAAGAACAGCCAGAGTTGGAAGAGGTTTTTGAATTATTTGAAATCACATAATGTATTAGATATCTTACTCGTTTTGTATTTTTTTTTTTTTTTTGAGGGAGGCAATATACAGATAGGAGCATAGACTTGAAACTAGCCAGGTATTGTGGTCAATGTGAAAGTCTTGGAAATTCTTTGACCTTTTGATTTTCCATCTGTAAGAGATAAATTTTAAGAGTGTATGCTTCTTAGGCTTCTTGTCAGAGATCAGTAAAATAATTCACATAAAAATCTCAACATTGGGGCCAGAGCGATAGCCTAGCGGGTAGGGCGTTTGTCTTGCATGTGGCCGGCCTATGCCAGCCTGAGTTCGATCCCTGGCATCCCATATGGGCCCCAAGCACCTCCAGGAGTGATTCCTGAGTGCAGAGCCAGGAGTAACCCCTGAGAGTCGCCGGGAGTGACCAAAAAAGCAAAAAAAAAAAAAAACTCAACATTGAAAGAATAGAGAAAGAGAGAGAGAAATAGAGAGAAAAAAGATAAAGAACCTGCCATGGAGGCAGGCTAGGAGAGGGGGCAGGTAATCGGGGACATTGGTGGTGGGAAATGGCTACTGGTAGAGGGATGGGTGCTGGAAAACTGTATGGCCAAAACCCAACATGAACATTTTTGTAATTGTTTATCTCATGGTGGTATAATAAAATATATTAAAAAATATCAACATTGTATGTGGCAAATTGTTCTCAGTACATGTTAGCTATAACTAGACTGAACACAAATGCAGAAAGTGGAGGAATTTTAGAATTTTCTGGACTATGTTGAATTAGATGAAGGCAACAACTCCACAACTGAAAGGCAAGTAGTGCTGATTCTGTCTTTATAAGTGGCCCATGCCTGAAGCAAGTTGTGGTGACTTTTCAAAAAACTCCATTGTTCCTACCCACACCTTTGACCTGTGTTGCTAAGGATGGGCAGGGCCTCTTAGATCGTTATCATAGAAACTGTCTGAGTTTAGAGAAACCCTGGAAAATGGAAACAACTTCAAGCAGATGTTAGGATCAACTCTTCAGGTAATTAATTTGTCACAGAATTACTTGATAATGTCCTCCAACCCATTTCCAAATGGTGTTGTGAAGACATCTAATCACGTGTTTGATTTTTAGCAATTTCAGTTGTAAACTATGTTTTCTTTTTAAGTTCCTTAGTGTAAAGAGAAAATAACACGCAAAATTTGTTTGAGAGGCTAAAGTCCCCTTCCGGCATAATCCTAGCATGTATGTAGTTTGCATGGAATCATTCAGATAAAGATATTGTCTTCTTGTTTAATTTGACCCTGAGAACATTGCTGTGAAGGTAGCTTCTTTATTTTATTTTTTTAAGTATTTTATTATACCACCGTGAGATATTCAATTACAAAGATATACACTTACAAAGTTTATATTTGGATTTTGGTCATACAGTGTTCCAACACCCATCCCTCCACCAGTGCTCTTCTCCCATCACTAATGTCCCCGGTTCGAAGGTAGCTTCTTTAAAAGAGTTTCATCAGGGCCACCCAAATCTGGTGATGGTGAAGAGACAAAGAACAACATTTACAATACAGACCAAGCAAATTTGGGTGATAGAATAAATTACTTGTTTGAAATATTAGTGCTAGAGGCGTATTCTGAGGTAAAGTGCCTGCTTCATGTACATGAGGCCCAGTTTCAATCTCTAGTACCATGAAAACAAACAAATGAGTATAGGGTAGTACAAAGAAATATTAACTCATAGAACCCATAGTTCCCAGAGATTAGCAAGTATCAGTACCCCAGGCTATGAGTAGATGGGGCCTTACAGGATGGCACCTTGATGCAAGCCAGTCATTCTAATTACTGGGCTAATGCTCAGAAAAAATTGTGTCAGGTCCTTGAAGAGTTCAAAAGAACCTGAGGCATATTAGTAGAAAGTATTTCTTCTATTTCTTACTGAAAATGGAAGAAATTTCTTGTGAGGGATAGACTTAAAAAGATAAGTGTATCAAAACTTTTCATTATTTAAAATTTTTTGAAATTGTCCAGATGGTGGCTATGTGGATTTATTACTAAAATAGAGCAGTTGTTTTATTTTTATATTTTATTTTACTTTTCCATCCTTCAACTTACATGACTTTGGAAGTGTAAAAGGACTTAACAAAAGTAGGTCAAGGAAAGAAAATCTATATCCACCACTTCTTAACCTATTTAGTACAAATCTGGTGGTGTATTTAAAAAGTAAGACCAGACTCCCTTTGACCCAGTGATCCCCTGGGCTCGGGAGAAAAATGCAGCGGTTTTGTTAGAGTTTCACAAACCGCTGGAAGCCCAGAGTCGTGCTGGATAAAAGCTTGGTACTCTAACATGGATTCAGCTGTTAGGAAAATGAAGTATAAAATGCTCAAATGGATGGACATGGAGAGATTATGTTGAGCGTTAGGAAGGAGGAGAGACAGATCAGAATGACTGCATTTATCTCATAACATAAAATATAGGTACATAATATGATACCAATCAGAGTGAAAAATTCGGAGGGCCTGTCCAAGGTGGAATTATCACAACGTGGGATTAGAGGCTGGTAGGAAATGGAACAGTGTGCTAACAATTGTGGGGTATAATACCAACCTAGAACGAACATAGGAAAGATAACAGCCCATGTTCGTTCCTGTCTGGAGGGGAGGAAAGAGAAAGAGAGAGAAATGGAAAGAAATCAACCTGCCGGGCAGGGCTGGGGAGGGGAGGGACCGGGGCGTTGGTGGTGGGGAGGAGGGCCTGTTGGCGGGATGGGTGCTGCAACTTCAGTATGATTTGTTGGAAAGTGCTCACCGTTGAAACAAGTTGTTTTAACTGAAAAAATACGGTTTACAAAAAAAAAATGTATTTCCTGAAAAACAGTGGGCTTTTTGGTCCGAGTTTCATGAAGAGAAACATCTATTTTGATATTCTACAATTTAGCATTGTTTGTGGCACTAAATATAAGCTTTTTGCAAAACAGTTGCTTGCCTTTAGGACAAATTAACTGATGGTAAATATGAGGAGAAGTAGCAGTGAGTATGGATATACTCAATCCAACTTCAATAGGCAAATATTGATTTGACTTTTTGCTCTAGACGAGGTCTTGGGCCAGGCAGGAGAACAGAAAGCTTGGGGTACGAAGTCCAATCCCCTGGGTAGCATTTACTGGGTGTGGGACGGGAGTGGGAGATAAGGATGGAAGAGGACGTTGAGATTACTGTTGAAAGATCTTGAATGCTGAGAAATTTGAAAAGTTCCCAAATGTGTTATTATTGTCTCTATCTTAACTATCCTTAAGCAAATGTTTGTTGATAGCCAACCATGTTCATTTTGCCCATTAATGAAAATGTCCACAATTGTGAGTCAGAGAGATGGCTCAGTGAGCTGAATGAGTGCTTTGTGTGTTTGTGGTATGATCCTGGGTCAAACCTCATATTGTCCCCAAGCCCTCCCAGAAGTGATCTCTAAGAAGTGAGTCTCTTGAGCACTGCCAAATATGGTTCCCCACAAAACAGACAATAATAGCAACAAAACAAAACCCAACATAGCTGCATACCAATTTACTCATTTATATCTCTTTCACATTGTTTTTATTTCCAAATCATATAAACAGCCTCAAGCAGTAGAAAATGTCTCATATTAAAATTTATGAGCCAATTCTAAAATGATGTTTACATGCATTGACCCAATTTAATTCTGTTGCAAAAGCTCATTTTTAATCATTCACAGAATTTGTGAAGCTAACTGTTCCAAAGGATGTTAGCTCCAGCTCTTTTTTTTTTTTAACAGTCCTAGTGTCTTGAAACAAGTGGTTAAATTGAGGCAGCAATATACCTTTCTATATCTCTGCCTATGTCTGCACTGAGAACTGCAGGCATCACAACTTCTATGAAGTAGTAGGATATAAAAAAGAGCTGAAAATAGTTTTGAACTTTGGCAGATTTGTTCGGAAGCATGACTTTTGGCCACGTCATTTCCCAGATTTGCATATTTTGGCACATTTCTTAACTAAACCTCCATTTGTCAGTGAAACAAGAGACAATTCCCATAACATTATGTCAGTGAGAAATTCAAGAACACACACTGATACGTGCAATTGTCATGTGTTTTCTATTGAGGAAACCGAGGCTTAGAGAGATAAGTAGTACACCGTTGGCTGCTAAGAGGAAAGGCGTTTCCATCGAGAGCTGGGTTTCCAGCACAGGCTCTGACTCACAGTCCACTTTCTGTACCACTCTTTCTTTTCTTTTCTTTAGGTCACATAGTAAATCTACTACAGAAGTAGTGATTCTTAAGTGCTCATGTCTATTTTATATTTTTTGCTTTTTGGGTCACACCTAGCAATGCTCAGTTACTCCTCACTCTACACTCAGGAATTACTCCTGGCTGTGCTCAGGGGACCATATGGGATGCTGGGAATCAAACTTGGTTCAGTCACATGCAATGCAAACACCCTATCCACTGTGCTATCACTTTGGTCCCATTGCATCTATTTAAAAAAATTTTTTTTTATTATACCATAGTGAAACATACAGTTACAAAGGTGTTCATAATTGGTTCTTGGTAATACAGTATTCCAGCACCCATCCCTCCACCAGTGCCCCATCCCCACCATAAATGTACCCCCATCCCCTCCTGCCCACCCCCAGGCTGCCTCAATAGCAGGTACCCCCTCTTTCCTTTCTTTCTCTCTCTCTCTGTCTCTGTCTCTGCATCTTTCTCCCTCTTTTTTTACACATTGCGGCTAGCCCTGCAGACATTTAGGGTTTATCATGTAAGTTTCTTTGTGTATATTTAATGGTGGGTTCCAGTCTGACATTACCATTTCCCACACTTAGTAAAACACTGGTATATATTTATATTCCATTAATGAGTGCAGTCATTCTATACCTATCTTTTTCCTTCTGACTAATTTCATTCACCATGATAGTCTCCATCTCCATCCATTTGCAGGTAAATTTCACAATTTCATCTTTTTTGACAGCTGCATAGTATTCCATTGTGTAGATGTACCATAGTTTCTTTAGCCAGTCCTCTGTTCTCGGCACTTAGGTTGTTTCCAGATTCTAGCTATTGTGAATAGTGCAATGATGAATAAAGAAATACAGATAGTGTTTCTGATATGTGTTTTTTGGTATCTAGGGTATATTCCCAGGAGTGCTATTGCTGGATCAAATGGGAGCTCAATATCTAGTTTTTATCTCCCACAACTATTGTGAGACTAAAATTCAAAGTGCTCTTATCTTTTTAAAGTTCAAATGTGTCATGTGTAAGGCATTTCAGATTTTCAAAGTTCTGATTTTTTGAAGGGTTTAGAATTCGAATAACTATTTTCATGTTGATTATATTAGTAACACATGTTCAATGCAGAAAGAGTTTTAAAAGAAAACGATGCCAAAGTCATCCAAGTTTATCTATCAACTCAATTCTAGAGATGATAAAATGATTGGATTCTTTGTGCAGAGAATTAGTTTCCTTTTTTGGTTGTTTTTTGTTGGTTTTAGTAGTGTAAAATATTATAGACAATAACTTTGTTATACCATTTGTAGCGATGGATCTATGATCATGGATACATCTTTCTAACTGGTCTTATGAGTTATGATGTTGAGTCACACCAACTGTAGTCAGGACACACACCTAGCTCAGGTTGTACTCAGGGTACACTTTTGACTCAGGGTGTACTCAGGGCACACTCTTGCTCTGGGGGTCACTCTGGAGGTGCTCTGGGGGACCCTATGCAAGGTCAAGGATTGAACTGGACTTGGCTGCTTGCTAGGCAAGCATCTGGCCTGGATTGCCTTCTGCAGGTCACTTTGTAGATAGGAGGGCAGTTTAAATGTGGCAGTTTATCTGACCAGGTATTCTATACTGGCTGGTATAAATATTCTCTCATGGTGCCACAATCATTGTGGAACTAGCTAGATCTTACCCGTATATTTGCCTGGCCAAATTGAATCTCTAAATAATTACACCAGAGAGAAATGCTGTTTTGCCGCCAAGCAAGCAAGCATGGCTCCATGATAACTCAAAGGCAACTAAAATACAGAATTACCATGAAGTAAAGATGAGACTCTTGTGAAGGCTTGGAGATATATTTAACTGGCTATAGTATAATCTTTGGTACAAATGCATGCCTTTGTA
This sequence comes from Cryptotis parvus, assembly GCA_021461705.1. Classification (NCBI taxonomy): domain Eukaryota; kingdom Metazoa; phylum Chordata; class Mammalia; order Eulipotyphla; family Soricidae; genus Cryptotis; species Cryptotis parvus. Next base: position 97,626 of record JAJIBD010024538.1, on the reverse strand, counting down.
TTCTGTGATATAGTTCATCTCAGAAACTCCTTCTCTCTACCCTGCAAAAGCATTTCCTAGGCAGTTCTTGGCTCAGCAAAATTAACATCTCAAAGGGCCTGAGTAAGGTCCTGGGAAAAAATTACCTGAGGGCATTTGACCCTAATGGCTTTCCTTTCCTGTGGGAGGTCTGAGTGGCAGGCATATAAAACTTGGCTGCTTCCTCTCTTCTCTCTCTCTTTGGGCCTCTCTTTTGGTGGGTCGCTCGCTCTCTTTTCCCCCTTTCTGCTGGCGCCTTGTCTCTGTCTCCTCTCTACAGGGCCTTAACACGTGGTGGCCGCTATCTTGGCCAACACGTGGCCAGGGTTCAGCTGGGAATTCTAAGTTTGGAGGTTTTCCTACTGCTAATTTGTATGCCTGAACCTGTGTTAAGTAAAGCATTTTGAAACCTTGCTGGATTCTTGCTTCTTTCTCCATCCGCCAGCTGCTGATCCCCTAGGAGGGAAGGGGATGCCTGACCCTGTTCCTGGATTCTGTGCTGGAAGCCTCAGTGTTTCTCTGCAGTCTGTGAGATATTTAAATAAAAACTTGCAAACTTTATTAGATTTTTTTTCTGTTTGTGGTATAAAATTCAAATGCAGGTCTGATAAAAAACTAAAATTTTCAAGATCTAGCTATCTTGGCATTTGTTAAGTGATGCCTTCCTCATTCATTGAATCAGGGCAAAAGATACTCTTACTGCTCATTATTTTAACCTTTAAGTGGAGAAGATGATAATACGGGGGAAGCAATTAAAGAAACAGAACTATTGTGGGTATGCTGGGGGCATTGTTCTCTGTGTTGCTGTGGATCAGGTCCAGAGAAAATTCTCTAGTCAGAGAAGAATCTGACTTTCAAGGATCCCTTTGCCACCAGATTTATAACTGGCAGCATCCATAATTCTGGCTGGAATTACCCACTTTTAACAATTTGGTAACTAATCACTCTGTCTCTTGCTCTCTCACAGGTGTTTGAAGAAAGAAAAAACACCATGTTTCCAGCCCCACTGCACTGCTTGTGCCTCCTTATAGCGCATTTGGTAAGGGAAAGAGGGTGCCTGTTGTTTTTTTCACTAGCATATTCTCACCCTATCTCAGTGCAGTTCACGAAGAGTCTGATTATTTATTAGCACTTACAACAATGATATAAAAATAAAATCATCATGTGTAAAAGACACATAATTTGTCCAGACAGATACTTTAGGTTTCACCACAGATCTTAAGTTTATTATTTAAATAAGGGGAATTGCTCTCTTCTTTAGCTATTTAAGTGAGGTTTTAATCAAATCTATTGGGCCAGAGAGGAAGTATAGCATGTAGGACTCTTTGTCTTGCATACGGTCGACCCTGGTTCTCTCTCTCTGGTACCACCTATAGTCTCTCAAGCACTGCCAGGAGTAATCCCTGAGCAAAGCCGGGAGTGATCACTGAGTACTGCTGAGTGTGGCCCCACAAAAAAAGGAAAAAAAATTAAACAAACATAACTCAAGTTTAACTCTTCATGTTAGGCCAAGAACTATGGAAAGAATAGTGTACTGATACATGTTTGAGTCTCTGTCCCTTAAATTAAAACTACTCCTCACCCTGCTCAACCATTAAAGACCATCACCAAATATACCTGAATAAAACCATTTTCACTACTTTCTAGGATTTATAGTTTTAGAGTTAAATGTCTCTAGCCAGTTGTTGAATTAAATCCTGTTGATGGTCAGGTTTCTACAGATTGGAACTGAGGAAGATCTTCCAACCTCAGGAAGATAGTGCGGGTAATGTCTCATCTGTTCAGGAGAAACACTAAGGGGACACACTTTTGCTTATAAGGTGTCACACAAGTTATTGTGTTATGCAACAAAATTGTCACAAATTTTTACCTGAAATTTTAGTTTCTTTTTCCTTTCTTCTGGGATTCCCATATAGTAAGTTCAATTTAAAATCTTTGGATCCCCTAGAGGCCAATAGAATTGAAAATATTTACAGAATAAACTGCCTCTGTGGGCAGAGTGAGAGGTGAGAAGTATATTGATCAGATCAATGTGAGAAGAAAGTGGGAAGAATCATGTTGATAAGAAGATCAACATGCTTCCTCAGAAATTCAGGCTACAGTGCTTGTCCCTAGGATAACCTAATGATGGCATCAAATAGCCACTCTCGGATTCTTTCCTCTTTCTGCCGTCTCTAACACCCTTTGCATTTTGCATTGTTAGAGGTTAGTGGTAAAGTCAGCCCTAGGTTCAAATTTGGCAATTCCATTTTTAAGTGTATGAGTTACTGAAGCTTTGAACGTCAATGTCCTGCCATATAAAAATGGGTCTATTACAAATACTTGCCTGTGGGTGATGTAATGAAATAAGTCAATGTATCTGTAAAGCTCTTGAATCAGTGCCTGACACAGTATCACCACTCAGTTGATATTAGCTCCTTTATTACTACAACATTTTAAATACACGTGTTTATATCACATGGACCCTGAGCTCCGTAACAAGGGGACTGTGTATTATTCACCTTTGCAGGTTCAGCACAGAGCACAGATCCAGGTACAGAGTAAAAATTCAATACATAGTAATGGACTTAGTGAGAGGATCATGAGGGAACAGATTCTAGTACATCAATTATATATAATTATACATACACAGAGATAATTATCTATCCCTTTCCAGACTAGATGCCCTAATTAAAAAATGTATATATATATACATATGTATGGATATATATAATACATATATTCATGTATATAGCTTTCCTGAAAAAGGTGAAATGTATTTCCTTCCCTTTACTCTCACCTCACGGAATTTGTCTCAAGTATGAGGAGCTGCCTGAATCACCCTGCAGAGTCAGAGCCTTGCCCAGGACGCAGACACACCCAGCTTTGGGGGAAGGGGGAGTATTGCTGCCTACAGTGGGTACGAAGGGCTGTGGGCTAGCCCCTTCTCTTCTCTGCCTCCGCCTTCCCCTAGCTTTCTTCAATGAAAACTTGATATGAAGCGAGAACTTCCTGCCTTCATCATAAGGTTTTGTTTAGCAGAGAGAGTAATTTAAAACGATTGCCTGCCATTTATTACTTACTGCAATAAAAGTTGTCCTGTTCATTTCAGAGAACTGGCTTTCCCAGGGAGCTGAGAAATATTGCCCATTTGTGTTTATTTTACAAACACGGAAAAGAGATGTAGGTAGCCGTCCAAGGTTTGGGTAAAGGTGTTGAATGGGAAAGCAGGAAAATGTTATCTTAGAGTAAAAAAAATCTGGGGACAATGTTTCTTCCAGAAGGAAAAAGAATTTTACTTATATATTATATAATTAATGAGAGCAATCTTGCTGGGATGTGCAGTGAGGGCAGTATCAGGCAGGTGGATTCAGCATGTGTAAGTGCTATCCATTAACCTGATGGGCAGGGTTGCAAGGTGATTCAGAGTTGGAACTGGGTGGTCCCCTAAAGCTGACTCTCCACTACTGCAGCCCCAAAGATCCAGGTGTCTCCGTGGGGCTTCTCAGAGATACTTTCCTGACATTACTGAGGATCAGAAGAAATAATACGTGAAGGTGGTTTGTCCTGTAGCTGCCATCCAGGAGACTGGCTAGACTGTCAGTTGCCTTCTCCTCTATTCATCTCCTTATCCAAGATGATGGGTTCTATTCCCTCCCACTCCCACCTAAAGTCCTCATTCCCCGTTTACTGTCCTTAGCAGTTGTGACCGAACAGCTTAATGACTCAGCCAGCCTTGATGACTCAGAAGATACTTGGGCATTTTGAAATCTTTATTGTCCAAATAACCAAGTTAATTGGAAGGGAGAAAGATCCGTTGGACTTGATAGAACTTTGAACCTTGCAACTGAGAGGTAGCCTCCTTCCCTGATAGGAGAGCCATATAGGAAAAGTGCAATATGATTTATAAAATTTGCCTGACTAATGTTGTTTTTCTATGCTTGCCTACACTGGCATGATCAACTGGAAGGCTGACCACTTGCTGATGTGAGCAGAAAATTGATGTTGGCAGTTGACTTTTAAGTCCTGGAGAAAGCAGTGCCTTGGTCATGAACCAGTCATGGCAGCACGTGGACACCACACCCTGCTCTGTGTCTTGCTGTCCAGAGGAGGCTATAGAACATATCACCCCTATACTATCTCTCTCCTGAACCCCTATACTATTTCTCTGTTACCGGCTATCTGTCATTTTTCACCAGGAAAAGATTTAGAAATGGAGGAGACAAAGAGTTCCTAGAGATGCCTAGAGTCTATAAAATGGTTTCAGTTAACAATAGTTTTAGTTACAGGTAATAAGGAGTCTGACTTTACACATCCTCAATAAATAGGGTCTTATTTTCTTCAGATGACAGGAAGACTGAAGTATGTAGCCCAGATAGCTGAGTGATTCTGCTGTGTCATCGCAGACTTGGTTTTCTCTTTTTGATTCACCATATTTTTAGCTGATTTGGCTCACATGGTTTTATGATAGTATAAGGGAAGACTTAGTTGTTGAGCAATAAGAACAGGTGAGAGAGAAGAACAAGGCTGCCAAATATTTTCTTTATTTGTGGGGAGGGATTGGGCCATCCTTGGTAATGCTCAGGGGTTATTCTGCCTCTAGGATGAGGAGACTGTCCTGGAGATGCTCAGGGGATCATTGGTAGTGCAAAGATTGAACTGAGGTTGGTGGCATGCAAACTAGTGCCTTAATCCCTATACCATTTTTCTGATTAGCCTCATATCACCAGGAAAATGAAATTTTGGCTTGACCAGACTCCTGCTGTTCTCTGGAAAACTTCCTTTCCTGGTTCATGAACCCAAATGAAGTCACTTCCTTGCTTGCCTAGCTGATAAGGAGGTCGGGAAAGAGCAACCTGGCTTCCTAAAGGCAGAGGTGGCAAAGGTTGGGGCAGCTAATCTAAGGGTCTGTCACAACTTTAAGGGAGAGAGAAGCAAATCCCACAATTCTCTTCATTTGCATATACTACTATTCTTTTCCTAAGCAATTTTAGTTTAATAAAAATTCAATAAATACTATAAACTGCATGTAGTATTAGATCTTTTCCCCCATAACTTTCATACTCATTATTTTTTGGAATTATTTCCATTGTTCCCATAGCAAGACTGTTCTTACTTTCCTTAAAGAGATAGAAAAAAAAATCACTTTTTTCCAGTTTTTACTTTTTTGGGTTATGCCTACTTACCTTCAAAAAGCTACAAATATCCTGTATTTCAAATACAGATTAGAGACAAATGTCTCTAATTTAATTCATCTTTACCTTGATTTCCACAACAAGGAGACCTGAAGAATCACCTGGATGGAGGGAAGTCACGGACAAGGCACTGAACAGGGAACAGGGGCCAGAGAGAGTCCCTTTGTGGCCAGGTTTAAAGTTAGCCATCCCTTCTTTAATGCCACAGCTCTGCTTCACATTTTGTTATATTTATTTATTTATTTTTGCCCTTTTTTGGGGGGGTCACTCCTGTTAATGCTCGGGGGTTACTCCTGGCTCTCTCTTCTCAGTAATTATTCCTTGTGATGCTTGGGGCACCATATGGGATGCCAGGGATGAACCCAGATGTGCGGCATTCAAGGCAAAGGCCCCATCCACTGTGCTGTTACTCTGACCCCTCAGATTTCATTTTAGAGGTACAGTCCTGCCAAGAGTTGAAGGCATAGCAGGACTGCCGTTGGATGCTCCCAGGTCTCCCCAGTTGGATTGAATAGTGGGAATTACAGTCTTTCTGTATTGCTTTTCCAGTCAGCTGTAAATTAAGCCAATTTGCTCCCTTGGGTGGAAAGTGACTCAGAAGGATAGTTTCAGAAATTTCATATTAAATCCTGCTACCTTCCACTATATGAGCAAATCATTTAAACTCTGTATCTCAGTCTCATCTCCTGTAAAATGGAGCTAGCAGCAATAATATTTACCTCTTTAGGCTTGTTGTCAGGGTTGACTATGCTTAGAATAGAGCCTGGCTTATGCAGATTTAGTAAGTGCAAACTCTTCTTACTGCTCTGGTTCTGTCCAGAGGTCTCAGTCTGGACTAGACAGCCACAAAGGCTGCTTAATTGTCAAGTGTCTTTGGATTTTAGAGCTGATGCAGAGCTTCAGCTAAAAGTTGTTGGGCTCTAAGCAACTAGTATTGGGGCCTGCCACTTTCTGCCATAAGGCCCCGGAGGACAGGACCCAGAGGCGGGCCCTGTTCTCAGAGCAGCGGAGCTTTCGGATGCTTGAGTTTACACCTATGTAGAAGACATTTGTGCTTATCCAATGGGAGACTGGCAGGCAAATGATTTACATCTTAGGTGAGGCAGGATGTGCCTGGTCTTCTGATACAGGAATATGTAAGTCAATGATTGTTGCCTTTCAAATGCTAAATCTGTGATTGTTATCTGTTGCAAAGGCCCAGGAGCTTGCAAATGTCATGTGATTTGTGTTTGTAACCCCTTCACCCAAATATTGTATAAAAGGCCTTTGTTCAGTAAAGGGAGTCCTGCTATCCAGAACTCTCCGCTGAATCCTTGTATTTCTTTCTTCGCTTTCTTAGCAGCAACAAGGCAGAGTTTCCCCCAACTCCATCCCTCTCCTTTTTCTGGGCAAGATTTAGGTCTCCCTCATTCGTGCCGGGGGCTGCTGGTCAGGGCCCCCGACAAAAGTAACTATTTTTTCCCTTTCATTTTTTCCAACATGTGTAGAAAGTGCTTATCAAATATTAAATAGCAAACCTATCTTTTTTTTTTTTTTTTTGCTTTTGGGACCATACCCTGCAGTGCTCAAGGATTATTCCTGGCTCTGTACTTGGTGGTCAGATCTGACTGTGCTGAAGCAAGGGATCTAAGCCAGACTTCCTGCATGCTTTTTGTATACACTCACACCCACATTGCCATTTTTCTGGCCCAGGCTTTTCTTTTATGACTAGAGAGCTAGTATGGCAGGTAAGGAGTTTACTTTGCACCTGGTTGACTCAGGTCCAATCCCCGGTACCCTTTATGGTCCCCTAAACCCCATCAGGAGTGATCCCTGAGCACAGAACTACAACTAGGTGATGCCCCAAGACTAAAAAATAAATACCTGAATAAGTTAATTAAAAAAGAAATAAAATTGTGTCCTTTTAAAAAAAGTTATGACATTTTAAATTCATATTAAGATTTGACTAAATTTGCATGTATATGCCAAATTTGCACGGTACCAATGCACATTCACAAATTTTTTTGGTTTTTTTTTTTCCTGTATACATTCATTTGTTCTTCAGGTGGCTGTGAACACTCTGCCATGAATGAACTTATAAAATTATAGGAGTGGAAGGAGGTATAAAGAAGCTAGTACAAAATTATGTAGAATTTAGAGGGCAGGCTGGCAGTGCAGGGAAGTGGTGAGCTCTCCTTCAGCATAAGCCAAATGTCTGCTATAAGTAGTTGGTTTTGCTGAGTCTCATTTGTAACAAAAGAACTAACAGCATTGCTGCAAAGGATTGTTCAAATGGCTAAATGAGAAAAGCAATGAAGAGAGGTATCTCGACACAGAACTCAACTTAGTAGATCCTTTTGTGTCTGTTTTGACAAGACTTCAAATTGCCTTAAGTCAAGTTAAAATCAGTGTTTTCTATACTTATCCTAGAAAGCTTAACATCTTCAAGTGGCACATCACTGTAACTGCATCACTGTCTTCCTGTTCATCATTGATTTGCTCGAGTGGGCACCAATAACATCCTCCATATGTCCTGTCTCATGCTAGTAGAGCCCAAGGGCATCTGCTTGCTCCAGGAATATAAAGAGCCTCAAACCATTATATTAGGTCATGGGAATGAGGTCTCTAATTGTTACTGGTATTTGGCATATCGGGTAGCTTGCCAGGCTCTGCCGTGTGGGTGGCATATTCTTGTAGTCACCTCTGATCTCCAGCATTTATTGATGAACCACGTGACCGCTTGCGGCCGCATGAGCCAAGCTGTGATAGGTTCTTCTGCTGGGTGGAGTTCTGAGGAGAGGGAAGTCCAGATGTGGAAAATAGCAGCCTTCATGGAGTGGGGGCATTGTCTCACTTCATGTGTGGCTCTGCTGGGGTGGTGGGCCAGGGCTAGAACCCACCATCCCTCCCTGGTGCCTTATGAGTGGCTGGGCACAGGGAGAGCTGGTGAAGCTCTGCCCCATGTCTGTGAGTCTCTGGATCAACATACCTGGGCCGGACTTGAAAAAAGACTGCTGCAGGGTGGGTCTTGATGATCCGGGCTGTGATAGGCTCTTCTGCTGGGTGGAGTTCTGGGCCACACCTGAAAAAAGACTGCTGCAGGGTGGGTCTCAGTGGCACATATGCATTCAAAATGGATGATGATGTAAATTTTCATTCTCTTTCTTATTTTCTTTTTAACAGGCAATTGGATACGGCCAAGATGGAAAGTTTAGTGGTCCCCTGAAACCCATGACCTTTTCTGTCTTTGAAGGTCAAGAATCAAATCAAGTCATTTTCCAGGTAATCTTGATTTCACAGATTCTCATAGTGGATGTTCTCATCTAGATTTCACAGGTCTTATAGTGGATGTTCATTCCTTTTCATATAGCAGGATATGAAACAGACATTACAGATATCAGGAAGGATTTCAGAATATACAGAGAGCAGAGTATCCTGAGCATTGTAAAGTGTTTCTTACATGGCATCTTCTCTGGGACTCACTCAATGGTGTCAGACAGGGGCTCAGTGCGCCGTGTCTGTGGAGTTGCCCATTTCCTCAAGCAAGAGGGGAACTCTCTCTGGTCCCTTGTGTCATGATATCTGACAATAGAGGTATCAATTTTATACTTAAGTTATCCAAGGAAGGTTCCCTGGAGTGTTCCTGGGATAAAGACATCTCTGCAGTGATGTCTGGACAAAAGCTTCTTCCCCGCCTCCTCTGAGCCCAGCTCTTGGTCCTCACCTCTGGGTCTCAAGCCATGCTAGGGGAGACAGTTATCTCATTTTGTTACACATCTTGAAGAGTCTTGGATGGAGGGGGTGGGTGTTCTTCAGGAGGGAGTAAGAGGCTTCTGTGATAAACAGCTCTGAAATTATCCTAGAAATATGATAGGGATGGTCTAGGGACTGGGGTATACATCAGAAGTGTAGAGGAGTGTTATAACTATATATCCAAACTGCAGAGTCAGCAAGAGTAAAAGTAGGACATCCAAAACCCAGCAACCAAACTTAAAAATGTGCCTTCCAAAGAGGCAGGCTGATGGGGTGGGAGGGAATCTGGAAACAATGGTGGAGGAAATTGACTCTGGTGGGGAGACTAGTTCTAGAACATTGCACATCTAAAATTCAACTGTAAATAACTTTGTAAATTATAGTTCCTTAACAAAAAATTTAAATTAAACATTGAATTTATTAGTATCTATTTTAATAAAACAGAAAAAAATGTAATACAAAGGGGAGGGAGGAAAACATACTATTTCATTTACCAACAATCCCCAGGAAGCTAATTAGGTCTCCAAGTGGTGCAGGTTGCTTCAGTGAAATTCTGTGGGTACCCATTATTGTCCCTACCCCCATATATGAGTACAGAGGGGAACACTGGAAGATCGCTCACCTACCTCCCAAGGTAGATGCTGTCCATTAGCTGCTAAGAGTTTTTTGGTATGTTGGACAATTTCCATTTCCAGAGAGGGGGCTGAGATCTGCCCTTTCCCTCTGTTTCTGGTTGATGCCAGTGGGGTCTGGTCCCTGGCTGACTTAAGGCCAATGTGAGAAAGGAGCTTAGCACCAGAGGCAAAGGGGAAGAGAAACTTGCAGGTAAGGAGGGCCCTGCCTCGTCTGACTCTTAGGTTTTTCTCCCAAAAGCAATGGGTTTGAATCAAAGCCTAGTTAGGAAAGATTATGTTGGTGACACACTGGAGAGGAGAAAAAAATACACTCTTGGGAACCTATAAAGGATCCTCACATCCTGTTTTTTGTTCTTGTCCTTGCTAGGGACTCTCAATTGCAGGCCCTCTTATATTTAAAGGAATTTATTGAACTAACCTAAGCTAATTATATGGGCTTTGAGTGTACATTATTATATCAGTCTTTGTTTATCCTTTATGCAGTTCTTTACTCTGAGTCCACTTGTATCCTTCAGAATCTGGTTAGCCTCTTTCACGTGAATGACCTGTCCTCTCTCTTTACCTTCCTCTTCCGCTAACCACTGAATTGCTCTCATATTTTGAGCCTTTTCATTGGCGTGTTTCTGGTAATAACTGTGGGTTAGAACCACATCCATTTCCCTTTCAGAGCAATGTTTGAGGGACTGGATTGATAGTACAGCAGGTAGGGCATTTGCTTCACATGACCAACCTGGAGTTGGTCCCCGCATCCCACATGGTACCCTAAGCATCATCAGGAGTAATTCCTGAGTACAGAGCCAGGAGTAACCCAGGTGTGACCCAAAAAGACATAAATAAATAAACCAATGTTTGAAGTGCCCACTGGTATATAAGGTGCTATGCTGGCTACTAGGGAGAGAAAGTCACCTGATATTTCACCCTTCACCCAGTAAACAGAGTATCACTGTATCACTGTCTTCCGTTCATCGTCGATTTGCTCGACCTGTTTCATGCAAGTAGAGCCCAAGGGCACCTGCTTGCTCCAGGAACATAAAGAGCCTCAAACCATTCCATCAGGTCATGGGAATGAGGTCTATAATTGTTATTGGTATCTGGCATATCAAATACGACACGGGTAGCTTGCCAGGCTCTGCCGTGCGGGTAGCATACTCTTGTAGTCATCTCAAAATCCAGCATTTATTGATGAACTGAGTGGCCGTGCGAGCCGGGCTATATGGGATAGGCTGGTCTGCTGGGTGGAGTTCTGACGAGGGGGAAGTCTGGATGTGGAAAATGGAGGTCCTCATGGAGTGGGGGGTTGTCTGGCTTGTTGTGAGGCTCTGCTGGGGTGGCGGGCCAGGGTTAGAACCTGCCATCCCTCCCGGGCACCTCATGAGCGGCTGGGCACAGTGAGAGCCAGTAGCAGCTCTGCCCCATGTCTCAGAGTAGTAGAAGAGTAGTAGAAGGAAAATAACAAGAAAACACATGTGGGCCAGAGCATAGTACAGTGATTAGGATGCTTACCTTGCACATAAACAACCTAGGTTTGATCTCTAGTACCCTATCTTGTCCCCTGAGTCCTGCCAAGAATGATCCATGAGCACAGAGTCAGGATTAAGTCCTGAGCACAGCCAAATGTGACACCAAAGCAAAATAAGAAAACAATAGGCACAAAGGTACTGATTTCAATACCATGAGATTCAGAAGAGAGAAAGGGTAAGAAAATATAAAATAAGAATAGCAGTGGGTGATGAGAAAATGTTTCACCTCCTTTGTAAATATGCAGTCAAAGATGAATGGATGTTCACAAATAAAAAAGCAGGCCCTAAGTACAGTGTAGTGGAAAGCATGATGGCGGTGGGAAAGTGTGCATTTAGCAAGGAGAGATGACTGGCTGGCGGATCTGGCGTTCCTTGGAAGATAGTGTTGCAGTTGATGGGGAGCTCAGTTCAGCTCCCACTGAGCTTAAGCAAGGGCTGGACCAGCGTTTTGTCCTGTGGCAAGCTGTGGGACACCACCTGAGATTCTGCGAGGAGTGCAGAGGTCAGATTTCTGCTAGCACATGCTCAATGGTCACTGTGAGCCTAGCTTGAAAGGGTGAGATTAAAGAGCTGGAGGCATTCTTAGATGACTATTTGTTATAGCCAGTGGGAAATGGTGACAGTCACCTCCCTTCCTGTTCTCCTTTTCTTCCTCCTCCCCTCTCTCCCTCCTCTCTTCCTTTCTCTTTCCCTCTACCCTCTCCCTTATCCTCCTCTCCTCTCTTCCTCCCTCTCCTTTTCCCCCTTTTCCCCTCACCCTTTCCTTCTCCTTCTCCTTTCTCTTCCTCTTCCTCCCTCTCTTCCTTCTCCTCCTCCTCCTCCTTCTTTGATGTTCCCAACTTTACCAGTATTTTAAAGTTTCTTATATTATATGAATGAGTTAACTGCTTACAAAGTATTAGTGATGGTATTAGAGAGTTAGTACAGCAGGGAGGGTGAGTGTGCTCATGTGGCCCACCCAGGTTAGATACATGACACTGCACATGCCTAACATAACAGATACCACCTTCCTAGAAGAGCCAGAAGGGATCCCTAGTGACCCCTAGAAGTAAATCTAAAGCATCATCAGATGTGGCGCCCAAACAAACAAAGTTATTTAAAATAGCTGTGTAGTGATGTCTTATTTCTTAAAGGATTGCATATATAACATTTTATTGATAAAATATTTCTTTGCAGATTTGTAAAAATTGGGTGTGTTTAATTGATAATAAAATTTTTAAAAGAATAAAAATATTAATTTGGATGAACAAATTTTATATCCATTTTGTGTATATGAATTGTCTATTTCAATGTTCTTAGTAGCATTATTGCTATCCATAGATAATAGTTATTTTAGTTCTGAAAAGTGATTAAGAGGTATGATAGATATAGTTATCAAATTAAATCCATGTTTAAATTATTACTAAAATACTTATTAATCTTTGTTAAAATTTTCAGAATTTATTCAGTTGTAACTTAGTAATAAAACTACTTTTTAAAAATCTTTCTTAAATTCTGGGAAATTTCATCAAACTAGCAACCATTTGAATTTTTGTCATTGTATTGAATTATATCATGATTTTTTTTCTTAAAGGGAAAGGTGTTTGAATTGTACATGGCTAATGGGCTAGCAAACTTTTGCACCTGAGTTTAAGAGGCTGAGAAGAGATTCTAGAAAACCTAAAAGTATAAATAAATATATATAACAAAATATTACCTGGAATCGGTCACTTTCTACAAACCACAAATGGTTTTTTCATTCAAACTTTATTTTTCTTTTCCAGTTTAAGGTCCCACCTTCTGTTGTGAGTTTCAGAATAACTGGGGATACAGACGGAATATTTCAGATACAACCGGATGGACTTCTGTATTCCACTAAAGCTCTGGACAGGGAGACAAAAGCTGTTCACATTCTGCAGGTGAGTTGAGACCCAACCAAAGACCGTAACTCCTACCCTTGTTGAGGAGTTGTTGGCACTTTCATCCCTTGGGTAGAAACTTCCTGTCATAGCTCTCCTGACGTTAATGGAATGCTTGTAAATTCTACATGCTTTTAATTTTTCTTATCAAATTCAGAGGGTTATGGCAATGATGTCCTTCACCTTGGACACTTTTATTCTCTCACTTTTAAACATTAATTTATTAAATCACCGTGAATTAGAAAGTCACAGTTTACTCATGATTGACTTCCAGGGGGTGCAATGTTTCAGCACCAGTCCCTTAACCAATGCCCACTTCCTTCCGCCAATGTCCCCAGTTTTCCTCTTCCTTGCCCACCCTGATTTTTTTCTTTTTTTCCTTTTAGGCACTTTGATTTATATAATGTTTTTTTAAATAGGGAAGTATATATATGTGTATATATTACATATATATTATATATACATATGTATAATATACGTATACTATATATGTATATATAGTAAGCCATATATATCCAGCAGTTCTTTGATATCTTAACTGGTATATGCCTGTGGCTGCTGTATATACCTGGATCCAATTGGAAGGTCACTTAAGTAATGGAATGGAACTCTCTTAGAAGCAGCAGAAGCAACCACAAACAAAACACCAAGAAGTTAACTAAGGATAACCATTTTCTCCCCCCCACACACACTTAGTTTTTATGGTTTATATCTGAGTATCTAGAAATGGTAGATAACTAATTGTAGGAACAAAAGATGAACGTTTCCTGTCTGATACTTTCTGCTGTTGGCAAAAGTTGACTACTAACATACTAAAACCTGGAGAGAGAGAGAGAGGAGAGAGAGAGAGAGAGAGAGAGAGAGAGAGAAGGAGAAGAAAAGTACCTGCCATAGAAGCAGGCAGGAGTAGGTGTGAGGGAAACTGGGGACATTGGTGACGGGAAATGTACATTGGTTAACAGATGGGTGTTAGAACATTGTGTGACTAAACCCTAGTCATCAAAAACTTTGTGACTGTTCATCTCGCTGATTTAATTTTAAAAAAGAATATAATGCCTTAGCGTGCAAACAACAACAAATCCTCTCAAAGCAACTCTCTAAGAAGACATGGCACTTATCTTGAGGGTTAATTATATTCAATGTCCAGTTTTCCTTAATTCAGACAAAACTCAGCTTAACCAGTCACATTTCTTGGAAGATCAATACTTTAGCAAGTCTCAAGATAAGCTTTTATGGGCACTTTCTCTTCTGTAGTTACCTGGTTATTAAATCTTAAGATGTAGATTTCTTTCAAGTGATGCTTGGGTGTTAATGCAAAGTCCAGTCTCATCAGAGCCATTTTCTTTTCCTTTCATTGTCAGATCTCAGCTTTGAATGCTCATGGAGTTACAGTTAAGGGTCCAGTTGACATCACCATAGAAGTGAAGGACATTAATGACAACCGACCTCAATTTACTCAAAAAATTGTATGAAGGCACAGTAAGACAGAATTCTCGTCCAGGTAATAGACAAGAGCCTGGAAATACTGATGGAAAGATGGGACTGTACATTTGCACAACTAGTTGCTGCAGCTCTATCATATATTAACACTTCCCATATTATTTAAATTACATACAATCTTCTGGGAGTTTTATTATCCCGTTGCTTTAGGGTATGATTTCTTAACCTTGGAACTATTGACTTCTTGGGCCTATTATTCACCTGACTTCCACTGGTATTAAAAAAAATGCCTCTATAAATATCTCCCTACAAGCTGTCACAATGAATATGTGATCAGACATTGCCAAATAACTCCCTGGGAGGGGAAAAATCATCCTCAGCTGAGAACCGCTTTTCTAGGATAAGCTTTGGAACACCTCAGAGCACTAGATTACTCCAAGAGTACTCTAGAAAAGTGAGTTCAGTCTCTGTCAACCTCCTAGAAAGGTACAGTTCCTTCATGATTGCCCATGGCTCCCTGTTCTTTGTGACCTCTCACCTCCAGCTCCCAAATATGTCTTAGTCCTTTACCCTGTATCTAACTTTCATTTTCACAAAAAAAATCCTCTCGAGGCATATCTTAACTGTTGCTGCTTTTACTAAAGATTTGGGGAGACAGAGGAGCATGACATCACAACAATGAACAGACAGACATGAATATTAGAATTTTGAGTGCTCAAACTCTGTTATTCCATCAACTCACTGTAATGTTTCCCTTTATGTTTTTTTTTTTCTTCTCTGCCCCTTTACAATAACTCAGGAAGAAGTCTACTTCCACTTTACTCTGTGAAATAATTTCACTATCCGGACTCTACTGTTGTAAAAAACTCCTTAATGAATAGACCAGAATCCTTCTTTCCTTACCAAAAGACTTTTCTAGAACTTTATTTTCATAACTGAAAATGTTTGTTTATATTCCTTTCTTTTTCTATAGAGTGCTTCTTTTTATCCCCTACACACATTACACTGTATTATTTGTTTCTTAGTGATACTGCAGTGATATGGATTTCAAATTACTTGAACAAAGCCTTCTGAATTCATATAATTGAATAGCAATTTATTCATTTTATGCAATTACAGGGATGACTATATGTGTGAAGCAAATTTCATAACAATAAAAACATGGGACAGAAAATCACTTAAATAAGATTTCTGAAACAACGCTTTTAAAAAAGAGTGTGGTTTTAGGTAGTTCAAAATATTAACCTGATATAATGAGAACTTCCCTAATTTTAAATAAGTTTAATGATTAAGGTAATTTTTTTTTTTGGAAGAAAGCTTTCAGGTCTTAGATTTCTCTCTTCACCAAATGAATCTTCTGGTACAGTGGTTGTCAAACTCTTTGGTGCAAAGGTTTCCATATACTCTTAGGAATAATTAAGAACTACAAGTACTTCTGGCTGAGTGGATTATATCTATTGGTGTGCTGGCAAAAGTTTAATAACTATCTTTCTGGGGGGCAGGAGTTCTGGTTTGGAACATTTGCCAATTTCATTAAATACACAATTACTGTGAATTTTAAAAAGCTAACATTGTTATTGATAATTATACACAACTCTATTTTATTATTTTTTTTTTTGTTTTTTATGTTGCAGGGGGAGGTATTAGTGTTTTATATTCTTTTTGCTTTTTTGTACATTTTCCTAAATTTCCTCAATCCTCACAATTCCAGTTTACAGTCATCATAGTTCTTGCATCACTTTTTTTTTGGAGACACCCTGATTTATGATTCTGTTAACGACAGGGGCTTCGCACATACAATGTTCCAACATCACACCCTCAGCAGAGTGAACCTCCCCCCTCATCTCCCAAAAACTCATTCTGTAGACCAGATCTCAGGTTCTGTTGCTTTGACCACTTGTTGCTCCCTTACTGTTTCTTTTTTTTAATATATGCCACCATGAGATAAACAATTACAAAAATGTTCATGTTTGGGTTTTGGCCATACAGTGTTCCAGCACCCATCCCTCCACCAGTGCCCATTTCCCACCACCAATGTCCCCGATTCCCTCCCCTCCCCTAGCCTGCCTCCATGGCAGGCTCTTTATCTCTTTCTCTCTTACTCTTTCTCTCTCTCTCTTTCTCTCTTCCTTCATCTACACATTGTGGATTGTAATATATATACTTAGAGCTTATCATGTGTATCTTTTTGCCGGCATTTAATGCTTAGTTCTTTTTTTTGCTTAGTTCTATGTGGTAATAGCACTTTCGACAATTATTGGCACACTGTTCCACAACTGTATTTTAAAACTCAACAAATAATCTCACAAGCTGGCTATATCTATTAACATTTATTATTGGAAATTAAAATTGAAGATTTAAATAAATATTAACTTTAAATAAAAACATTTCAATAGAAAAACAACCTTCAAAAACAGAAAGAATTATAGAGAAGAATGACATTGTTTTAATCTTTGTAAATATCTTTAATTTTTTGGGGGAAAAGTGGATTTTTCATCTTTCTGCATTTGCTCAATTACTTTATGCAGTTTGGGATGAAGCACATAACCAAAAAACACACAGAGTTGGAGAAGAGAGGAGTGTTAGAATAGATACTACAATAGATAACTGCTTTTTGTTAGAATAGATACTAAAGGTAACTGCTTTTAATACAATCACAAAACTCAACAAGGATTGGTTTCTTAAAGGTTGATAGCACATGAAATCTGAAACTCAGCAATGCCCCTATTTTAGTTATCTTTTATGCTACAATCTTTCAGATAATTTCATGCTTTGAATAAGTATTTCAGCTCTATGCTTCTGCTTCATTGACTCCCCAAATGCAGTCTCACTCATTTTAGAAACAATATTAAGCAAACTTGAAAATAACAAAAAAATTTCATACTAATATAAATTATGGCATCTTTCCCTATTTTATCTATGTTTTTATAAGATAAAAAGTAGATTCGATTGGTTTAGGTTTTAACGTTTTTCTTCCTTTCTTGGCATGTTTTGTTAAACAGGAAAACCCTTCGTGTACGTAAATGCTACCGATTTAGATGATCCAACCACTCCCAATGGCCAACTTTCTTACGAAATTATCCTCCAGCTTCCCAAGATTGGGGATATCTTCTATTTTCAGATCAACAACAAAACCGGGGAATTTCACTTACCCTGAGAAGGTATGTCTAGAGATGACCACTAGGGGCTGTATCAGAAAACTGGAACTAGTTTTTGTGCCATCTTCAAAGACATTTCCTTTTCTCTTCTTGACTATATTCTATAGGATCTCAGGACTTGGATCCCACTAAGAATCCTTCTTACAGTCTGATAGTTTCTGTAAAGGACACGGGAGATCAGAAAGAAAATTCCTTGAGTGATACCGCATCTGTAGAAATTAC
Source organism: Cryptotis parvus (assembly GCA_021461705.1). Taxonomy (NCBI): domain Eukaryota; kingdom Metazoa; phylum Chordata; class Mammalia; order Eulipotyphla; family Soricidae; genus Cryptotis; species Cryptotis parvus. Next base: position 79,829 of record JAJIBD010024538.1, on the reverse strand, counting down.
AGTGCTGGAGAATATTTGGAAAGCACCAGAACCTGTGGTGTTGGTAGAAAACTCATCTGATCCTCACCCCATCAAAATCACTCAGGTAACTGCCTCTAAATATTTAGAGTTTACAGATAAATGACCCAAAAAAGAGGTCCTCACAGATTCACTTACTAAGTATATTTTCGCATTACATACATTTTATAACAAACTATCACTGTCTTCCCGTAAATCATCAATTAGCTCGAGCGGGCACCAGTAACATCTCAATACGTCCTGTCACATGCGAGACAGCCCAAGGGCATCTCCCCACTCCAGGAACATAAAGAGCCTCACACCCTTCCATCAAGTCATGGGAATGAGGTCCATAATTGTTACTGGTATTTGGCATGTCAAATACGACACGGGTAGCTTGCCAGGCTAGACAAAATATTTTGACCCAAATCCCTACAGACTTGAGCAATTTCGATTAAGCTTTCTATATCTATATATTTGTTTGTTGAAAGACAGCATCACTAACCATTCAAAGTAGCTGCCACTGATATTCTTGGTTTTGTTTTGGCAGTATGGACAGACTTCACCAATTTTGATTTAGCTATCTATATCCATGTATTTGAATACATAGAATGTTGGAAGAGAATGTTGAAAGAATATCACTAACCTATTCAAAGTAGTTGCCACTGATATTCTTGGCTCTGTTGGCTTTCAATATGTTGAAAGTCTGGTTATTGTTATTGTGGGGGAAAATATTATCTATCCAATAGGTTCACCTTATCCTAAGCTAAGGGATAGAGACATAACTGAATAGGAGAGAAAGAGCTAAACAAACACCTTTCCCATGGAGACCACTACCATCCCAGTTCAAGACCACTTTTTCCTCTATTTGGATGTCTGTCTCCTTCCCAAATCCAATTCTATCCCCATCATATTTTAGATCCTAGAAACACCCTTTGAGCTTCAACCATATATGATCTTTTCTGAATATCAGGACATTTCTTGGCATGAAAACTGTCTTTGTAAAAGAGCAATGAATTCAGAGGTGGATGGACAAAGTCATCTTTGGTTTGTTACCTTAAGGACTGATGGGGAATTTAACAGCTCTGGGCCTCGGTTTATTCTCTTCAGTAAAATGGGTTTCTTAATAACGCTCAAGGATGTTGGGGGGATTAAATGAAAGATGGTTTTGTGAAAATGCAAATGTTATTTATATTCTAAGATGCTGCCCGTTTTTAAATTTAGCATGAAAATTTCAGTTAGTTTTAAGACTTTGAACAAGAAACTTTGTATCCTGGTGGCAGCATTAAAAATAAGTGGGGGGAATCACACTGTCACTGTCTTCCCATTGTTCATCGATTTGCTCGAGTGGGCACTAGTAACATCTCCATAAGTCCTGTCACAAGCAAGTGTAACCCAAGGGCATCTGCTTGCTCCAGGGACAGGAAGAGCCCCAAACCATTCTTCAGGTCATGGAACTGAGGTCCATAATTGTTACTAGTTTCTGGCATAACAAGTAAATAAAGCATGGGTAGCTTGCCAGTCTCTGCCATGTAGATGGTATAGTCTCAGTAGAAGGCTCTAATCTCAAGCATTTACTGATGAAGCTTAAAGGGGAAAGATCAGGTTTTCCCTTGGATGGAGCTCTGAGGAACTATGGAGTCTGGATGTTGAGAATGACTGACTGTATGATGTGTGGTTTGCTTTGGCTTCTTGCTAGGCTTACTGGTATCAGTTAGAACCTGTGTAGAACTGTATACAATGTATAAATGTGAAAGATCTTGGGAAGGACCTTATCCTAAAATCAGCATTCTCTAAGATTATCGTGCAGCGCTTTGCCACGCCAAGGGACCTGTGGGTCTGGCGTGGGTGGGTCTCTCTCTCTTCCAGGGCAACTGGCATGTAGGCGGAGGAAAGGGCAGGGCCCAAAACTCCACTCCGAGTCTGGCCAGCATGGTCTCCCCCCGCACATGAGAGCAAACCCTTAGAGCAGTGTTGAACTCGGCCAGGGGCCTGGCCGAGCCCCTTACCGGGAGGTCAGCTCTATGGCTTCCACATGAGGCTGGCAGAGCAGCGCAGCTGTGGGTCTGAAGTGGATGGGTCTGGATCTCTTCTGGGGTTGCAGATTGGCTGTGAGTCTGGCGTGGGTGGGTCTCACGGATAAATGTATCCATGGGTGGGTCTCACGGATAAATAAAAGTGGGGGATAAATGTATTTAATCTTGTATGAATGTTTTAAAATTTAATGAGTGATTATATGAAAGTGAAAGTGCTTAATTGTCTGGAATGTGGTAAATCCTTAATAAATGATTTTATTTGTATAAGACTAGTAGAGAGTTCAGACTATGGCAATTCAATTAGACCTGCTACTTTTTTTTTTGTCAAGTTGTTTATAAACACTAGGAGATAGCAATTATCTTTATCATTGAATTTGATAAGACTAAATATTTACAGGAGGGATGTCTTTAATTTAGATTCCATTTGTCTTACTAGCATGATAGTTCAAGCATATTCTATTACATTATAATTGATGTTAATAGAAACACATATTGTGGTTAATCTTCAAATAATGTCAACAACACAGTAAATTTCGTTTCATAAATCAATCTTTCATGGATATGATATCAAAAATTCCAAAAAGCAAAATTCACAAACTTTGTAAAATCATTTCATTTAGAAAAAACAATACTATGTTCTTTGGGGGAGCAATAAAATGAGGGGGTAAAGTTTATTTTAGGTTGACAATGAAGAATATAATTCAGTAGTTAAAAGTAACCATAGAAACTTCAAGTCAAGAACCAAAAAAATTATTTTAGTCTCTTTCCAGTTCTTGTGTTCCAGATACCTATTTTCTCACAATTCCCTTTGGACTCTGTAGGTGCAGTGGAATGATCCGGGTGCAATCTATGAATTACTTGAAAAGGAAAAGCTGCCAAGATTTCCATTTTCAATTGACCAGAAAGGAGATATTTATGTGACTCGGCCCTTGGACCGAGAAGAAAAGGATTCAGTGAGTAAAGTGGAAGTGGGGAGAAGGTTCACAGAAGGCACCAAGTCCTGTGACCATGGGCATCTGAGAGCAGCACTAATTGTCCTCCATCCCAGGTTCCTCATACACAGACAATTCTGTATTTTGAACCTCAATACGTTATTGATTTTAAAGACAGAATTTCCTGGGGTCAGAGCAGTAGTACAATGGGTAGGATGCTTGAGTTGTATGCAGCCAACCTGGGTCCAATGGCACCTCATATGATCCCCTGAACCTGCCAGGAGTGATTCCCTGAGAGCAAAGCTGGGAGTTAGACCTGAGCATTACTAGATGCAGCCCACCCATTTCCCTCTCCTGCAACCCCCCCCAAATGCAAAATTTCCCTACAAAAATAAGACCCATTTCATTTTTTCTAATTTCCCAGCCCTAAGTATCTGTAAACATGGGTACATCAAACAGAAATGAAGCAATTGTTTTTGTCTGCCTTAAAAAAGGGTAGTGAAGGAGTCATGTCTTAACTCTCACTTTCCTGTTGTAGTATATTTTTTATGCACTTGCAAAAGATGAACATGGAAAATTACTTGCAATTCCTCTTGAAGTTAAAGTGAAAGTTGAGGACATAAATGATAATCCACCTTCCTGTCCTCCTACCATGACTGTATTTGAGGTCCAGGAGAATGAAAGAATAGGTAAGATATGAGAACTCTTCAAAATAGTATAATTGTTCTCTTTGGGTTAACTCTTGTAATCCATTTGTTCTCACTGTGGGGTGAAAGCTGGGCAGATAAATCTATTCAATGTTTAGCACAGCATAAAAGTTGAATGTACCTTGGAACTCATACAAATACTATATTTCAGGTTCAAAGAACACCTTAGTAGTACTTTTAAATTGAAGATATATCATGACCACAATTACTACTACCAGAATTACAACCACTCTTATTACTGTTACCAGTATTACTACCACCAGCCTTTCTAATACCACTTAGTCCATAACCACCTACACCAATATTCTATATACATCTAGATATATAAGTACAACTCCCTTGCAAGCTTTTACCATCAGCTCTTATTTTCCTCATACTAAGTTCACTAGCATATAAAATAAAATCAATTTTAAAATCTAAACACAATGTTAGATACCATGCAGTAAGTAATCAATACAATGGACACTGACTCCAGTTCAAGTTCTTCCTATTTCTGTCTTTTTAGTCTTGATGCTCCATATTTTTAAAAAAAAATTTTTATTATACCATGTGAGATATACAATTACAAGGATGTTCATAATTGGGTCTCTACCATACAGTGTTCCAAAATCCATCCCTCCACCAGTACCAAATTCCCACCACCCATATCCCAAACACACCCACCACCCAAAACCTGCCTGCCCGTATTGCAGGCGCATTTTACTTCTCTGTCTCTTTGTCTATGTCGTGTATTTCTCCCTCTCTTCTGCTACACTTTGTGTCTTGTCCTATGGATGCTAACAATGTATGATGTCTCTATCTGAATATTTAATAGTGAGTTCTAGTGTGACATCATAATTCCTCACTCCCCATAACCTCTCCAGTTTGTTGTAAATAGAATGACCATTGAAGTGAAAGATCCTGGGAAGGACCTGGTGCTATAATAGGTTAGAATCTAAGATTAATGCGCAGCCGCTCTGCAGCTGCGCACCTGAGCAGCTGTGGATCTGGAGTATCTGTCTTCTGGTGGTTGGCTGTGGTGGCTGGAGCTCAGGGTCACACCCACTGACCTGGAGTCTGGGGAATGGGTGGAGGCGCCCAAATCCCTGCTCTGAGTCTGGCAGGTGTGGCCGCCTGCATGCTGAGCAAGCCCTAGGAGCAATGTAGGACACGGCCAGGCGCTGGCTGAGCCTTTTCTTTACCCCCAGGAACTCCATAGGGCCGCTCACCATGAGGCCAAGCTGTGCAATGCTCCATATTCTTAAGTCAGGTGTCATGCTAACTTGAATTTTATACAGAGATAACGTGCAAAAATATTATTTCTGAAAGATCTATATTTTCCAAGATTGGGGCAAATTTTTTTTTTTAAATATTTTATTACACCACCATGTGATATACAATTACAAAGATGTTCATGTTTGGGTTTCAGTCATACAGTGTTCCAGCACCCATCCCTCCACCAGTGCCCATCTCCCACCACCAATGTCCCCACTTCCCTCCCCCTCCCCAGCCTGCCTCTATGGCAAGTTCTTTATCTCTTCTCTCTCTCTCTTTCTTTCTCTCTTCTCTTACACATTGTGGATTGCAATACATACATTTAGAGATTATCATGTATATCTTTTCTCCTATATTCAATGCTCAGTTCTAGGCTGGCATTATCACTTTTGACAAATATTAGCACACTGTTCCCTTCTCTGTCTCACCTAACCTCTGATTCCCACATGTCCATGGTAGATTCCACCTTTTTTTTTAAATTGAGAGATGCTCATGTAGAGTCCTGGTTCCACAGGGTTCCAACACGCACCCTCCACCCAAACCCACCTCCCATCACCAATGTCCCCATCTCTCTCCCCCCTCCCACCCCCAACCACCTGGCGGGTTCTGCATGTCATTTCTCTCCTCTCTATATCTCCCTCCCAACAAACTTTCCTGCTCTTCGTGGAATGCAGTGCACCAAAAGACATCACTGTTTCACTATTTTAGTGGCCCGCCATGCCGACCTGGGGTGACTGGTTTGCTCTGTTCTCGGCGGAGGGTTCCCAGCCGCGGAAAAGGTGGTGTGTTGGGTCCATCGTGCTGGGACCCCGGAGGTGCGGGCCCCTCCCAAAGCCCATCTGCTCCTGGGGTTCCAGGTCAGCTAGCCCGCGCGGCCGGCCAGTCCCCAGCCGTTGGCCTTCGGCCCCGGCGCTCCTGGGGCCCCAGCTCGACATGGGGGGGAAGGGCGCCACGCCTCCATTGACGCTTCAGGTTCCCGCCTTGGGCCGCCTACCTGGGCTCGAACTGGTTTTGCTCTGTTCCTCTGGTCGTGAGGCAGTTTCCCAGCATCTGGACAGCGAAAATGGTGGCCAGTGTGATGGGCGAGTCTCATCCAGCTGCTTCCGGGACCCCCCGGAGGCGACGGGCCCACTCCCAAAGCCCATCTGCCCTCCTCGGGGTTCCATGGTCAGCTAAGGCCCGGCGCGAGCTGAGCTCCAGCCTCCCCAGCCGTTATGCAGACCCTGAATGCTGATTGGGGCAATTTATTGCTTACGTATTGATGTTCACCAGACAAACATTTATTGAAATACTTTTGTCTATTATTTGTGTTAGTTTCAGAGGCTTAGCTAGCGCCCCTAATATTCCCAAGTTGTCTTTGTGAGCGATCCTCAATGCACATGAACGTTATTTTTTCCTCTACGTGCTTTCCATGACATAAGGTGCCCCAGGCTTTGCAGATTCTGTTGTGTGTTTTGCTCCTTTCATGCTCTTTCATTTTCTTCTTACTTCAAGGCTTATAGGTATGCTTCCTATCAGTAGTGTGTTCAACTCAGTGCCTCTTACTGTATTTGCTCTTGATGCAAAAGGAGTAGTTCAATGACAACTCTAAAGATGTCTGTCAATTATAAGTAAGGATCTAATTATGATATTTGTGTAATAAAAGAACATGTAACAGTGGCCAAGGAACATTTGTAGTAGCACCCTTTTGGAAATCTTGTCAGGACTGTACATACAGAATCTTGTCACGACTCCACAGCAATGCCAGGGATGAAACTCATCACCTCATATTTGCAAGGAAGGAACTTAAAAAAAATTCAGATTCTTCCTGGGTCTTCCTTTTGTTTTTTGAAAAAAAAATCCAAGTAATTTCCCCAATCTGAAAAAAAGAGTTAAATATCAAGCCCCAGGAAATGAAGACTTCCAAACAAAAGAACCCCAAACTGATATACCCAAGATACATTATGCTTAAACTAACAAACATTAAAAATTAAGGAGATATCACTGAAAGTATCAAGAGAAAAGCAGAGTCACATAGGAGGTGTTTTCCCACCATAAGAACTGTCAACAGATTTTTCCACAAAAATTTTGAAGATTATAAGGGAGGGGGCATGGTGAATGCTATTACAAAGCGATGACTAGGAGATAACTCCAACCAAGATTACTCTACCCAGCTAGCAAGGCTTTCACTCAGATTTGAAGAAAGAATAGAGAACTTTCAGATAAGCAACACATAAAGGAAATCATCACCACTAACGTAGTAATCCAGGAAATACTTGAGACTTATGAAAGAAAACAAAGTTTTACTCAGAAGTATTAAGATACCCAAATAACAAAATGTTGGAGAGAATAAAAATGGGTACTCTTTATTTTTAAATTTGCTGATTCTTTATTAATTTCAATTTTGTTAAGCTTAGAGAATTTTAAGATATTTCATATATATATTCATTTTGTTACTGTATCTTTTATATAATAATAGGACTTAGTTTTAATAGTTATTTAATAGATGTTTTAACAGAATATAGTTTTAACAGATACCTGTTTTTGAGAACGGGTCATGATTTTAGACTCATTTTTTTAACTTTTTTATTGAATCATAGTGCAATACAGTTAGAAGGCTGTTAATGATTGAGTTTCAGTTATGTAATGTTCCAACAGCAATCCCTACACCAGTGTACTTTTATTTTTTTGCTTTTTTGGATTACACCCAGTGACACTCAGGGATTACTCCTGGCTATGCTCTCCTGGCAGTGTGCAGGGGACCATATGGGATGCTGGGATATGGGTTGGTCACACTCAAGGCAAATGCCCTACCCACTGTACTTGCTCTAGCCCATTTTTTTTTGCTTTTTTAGGTCACACCCGGCAATGTTCAGGGGTTTCTCCTGGCTCTGCACTCAGTCTAGCCCCATTTTTATCCATCAGAGTTCCCAATTTCCCTCCTGCCCCCTTGTTCCTGCCTGCCTATGGCAGGCACTTTTGTTCTCTCTCCTCTCACCTCTCTCTCTCTTTCTCTCTCTCTCAGCATTATGGTTTACAATGCAGATACTGAAAGGAAGTCATGTATGTCCCTTTACATACTTTCAATAGTTCTTGCCCAGAGTGATAATTTCTAGCTATTATTGTCATGCTGGTCCCTTTTCTATCCTAGCCACCTTTTGCCTTCCACAAACTTGTGGAAAGCTTCCAACCATTGACCAGCCCTCCTGGTCCCTGTCTTTTCTGACCTTGGATACTATTTTTTTCATATCCCACAAATTAGTGTAGTATGCTATATCTGTTCCCCTTCTGACCCTAGAATGGGTCATCTGAAGAAAGATAAAGAAATATTATTCTATTTCTACTTTTATTGAATAGTTTTGGATTTTATACTAGATGTCATATATATTTATCCTGATTCTCTGGATTTATTTGATCCCTATGGAAAAAGATAGAGCAGAGAGTTAGGTTGTACCTCATTTTTAATAATGAAATTTTAGAATATTCACCTTGTAATTCTATTTTTATTATAATTTAAGACTCTGTCTTTGAATTGCTATGCTTTTTCACTAAAGTAAAGTTTTAAAGTTTTAAGTTTCACCATTTAATCTATATCCCTAGTTGAAATACCTAGATAGTAATGTGGTTTTTGCACCATGATTGGATAATGTAATATGTAATTATATACTGTAATGATATATATGCATACTCTAATTACACGATAGACACTAAGCTCCAAAGAATATGGCAAAGCAAAACTAGAGGAACATATACTTTTGATTCATAGCTACTGTTTAAAAAGTATAATTGTTAGTATTTAAGTAAGTTTAGGAACATCCAGTAAACTGTGTTTTTACTTTTAAAATTCTTGAAGTTGATTTCAACTACAAATAAATAAAAATTATACAAATATGTCAAAAGCATCAACTGCCACTACATTAATTACCAACCTTCCTCTGCTCTATTGTTCTATTACTTTCCTCTTCAAGGTAACATTTCATGTGCCTCATTTCTTTCAACTCCATTATAGTTATAACACAGATGCTTCTCCAGTCTTACTGAAAACCCCTCCAAATTTAGAAATAAATAAGTTGATACAAGTTGAAATTGGTAATTTCAACTAGCAAAAAAATATCAAAAAACTACCTAATTTAAACTAGGTAATTACAATTAGCAATTTCCAATTGAAATGAGATATATTCAAATGAGATATATTCAAATTTCACCCCTCTGTTGGGATTCTTGCTAGCTGCAGAGAAACCTACAATTCTTATTTCATGGAATTAGTTTCTCAAATAAATGTGAATTAACAGAGAACTTGGTTGAACACAGAATCAGCTTCTGACTGAGAGCTCCTTGAACTTACCTCAGAGAAATTAAAAAAAAAACCATGGGGTTATAAACTGCCGTATGGCAGAGGGTACCTGTTCTCTGCCCCACGTTGTCTTTGGGATGGAGTCAGTCTTTATACTAGTTCCATGAAGTTGCTTATAAGCTTGTTTTCTATCTGTTTAGTTATACTATTTGCTTACTGTATTAGTAAAGCTCTGTGTCTGTTGTAACAAATGACCATAAAACTTCTTGGCTTAAAAGATTATGTTGAGCGAAATTAGCCAGAAGGAGAGAGACAGATACAGAATGACAGCATTTATTTGCATGACATAAATATATATGTACATATTATGATACCAATATCCAGGTCAAGAGAAACATGACCTTATATCAGCAGGTCTTGTCAAAGGTGGAAATTATCACAAACGTGTGGGAGTCAGAGGCTAGGTAAGACAGAAAATGGAACAGTGTGCTAACAATTGTCGAGAGTACTAATACCAACCTAGAACTGAGCATTAAATAGAGGCAAAAGGATACACATGACAACCCTTTAATGTATGTTCTGTAATCCATAGTCTGGAAGAGAAGGAAAAGAGAAAGAGAGAGAAATGGAAAGAAATCAAGAACCTGCCATGGAGGAGGGCTGGGGGAGGGGGAGGGAACCGGGGACGTTGGTGGTGGGAGATGGGCACTGGTGGAGGGATGGGTGCTGGAACACTGTATGACCAAAACCCAAATATGAACTTTTTAATTGTATATCTTTATAATTGTAAAAATAAAAAATTTTTTTTAAAAATTAAAAAAAAATAACAGCAATTTATTTTCTCACAGTTCTGGAGTTTAGAGGTCTGAAATCCAGGTATAATCAGGGCTATGCTACCCAAAAGCTCTAAGGAAGAATTCTTATCTTTCTTTTCTTTTAATTTCTTGATTGCTTTTGGCAATATGATTCCATTCTCTGTCACCTTCACATGGACTCCTTTGTGTATGTCTATGTCTTAAAATTGTTTTTAGTTTTGATTTTGGCCCACACTCAGCAATGCTCAGAGCGTACCCCTGACTCTACATTCAAGGACCTCCCCAGGCAGAGCTCAGGGAACCATACCAAACCATAATGAGGAAAATTTGAGGAACCTGGGTCAGCCTCATGCAAGGCAAGCAAGCGCCCTACCCACTGCACTGTCTCTCCGGCCTCTCTGTGTCTTCTCTTCTTATATCAACACTAATTACAGGGTTTAGGACTCATTCTAAATCCAAAGACATTTTAATTCAAGATTCCTAGCTGAAAAAAAATCTAACTTCATATGAAAATACGAATTAATAAAATACAAGTCTGGATATGAGATTTTTTATGGAGCAAACTCTCCCAAATCCATATAGTGAAATCTTAATTCCCTAATACTTCAAAGGGTACCTACATTTGGAGATAAGGCTTACAAAAGGGCAATTACACAGAAATTAGGTCATCATTATTGAGCCTAGTTTAATATGACTGATGAACTTCTACAAAGAGAAAAATTGAACATGAACAGAAAAATGACTCAATGAAGAACCACACAGAAACTGTTAGCAAGCTTTCGGTGTAATATCTCAGAAGAAAGAAATGTGGTTGGTACTTTGATTTCAGATCTCTAGTTTCTAGAAACTGTAAGAAATTTGTTATTATTTATTATATCTATTGTATACTTTATGATAAGCTCTGCAAACTAATACTATCCAAACCTATGATTATGGAAAAGATTATAAGACTTTTTAAATATCTAAAAATTTTAGTCTACCATTTTGTTTACAGTGATTTCTCTTTCTTTTTTGTGGGGAGAGGGGATTGTGTGGGGAACACCTGGCGGTACTCAAGTCTTACTCCTGACTCTGCATTGAGGAATTATTCTTGGTGGTGCTCGGAGGACCATATGTGAAATGGAGATCAAACCCAAGTTGGCCACATGCAAGCAAATTCTCTATCCATCATACTATTGCTATTTTCAGTGTTTTCCAGGAACTTACTTCTCCAGCAAAACCACTAAAATTGAGCTAGTAATGGATAGATTTTTTTTCTTTTTCCACAGGGAATAATATTGGGACATTTACTGCCATTGACCAAGATGAAGAGAACACTGTCAATAGTGTTTTAAAATACGGAATTAAAGATCAAACCCCCAAATATCCCAGCGAAGATCTCTTCTTTGTCCAGGCCTACTCAGGAGTGTTGCAGTTAGGTAAACAGTCTCTGAAAAAGCAAGACTCTCCACAATACAATTTGACAATAGAGGTGTCTGACAAAGGTTAGTATCACTCTCACCTGTACATTCTTACCAAAATGTGTGAAAAGCAAAAATGCTTCTTTTCTTTCTAGTTGTGATGTGTGAGACTCTACTATAGAGGAATGCCATGAAGAATTTTTTTTGCTTCTTACATTAAGCACATCTGTGGCTGGTCTAGTATAATAAAAATCAGGATCATACCTTCTGGTGCATTATTATTCCAGTCCTCAGAGAAGCAGATGCCAGGGTGCTGCCATGTAATATCTATCTATCTATCTATCTATCTATCTATCTATCTATCTATCTATCTATCTATCTATCTATCTATCTATCTATCTATCTATCTATCTATCTATCTATCTATCTATCTATCTATCTATCTATCTATCTATCTATCTATCTATCTATCTATCTATCTATCTATCTCTATCTATCTATCTATCTATCTATCTATCTATCTATCTATCTATCTATCTATCTGTCTGTCTGTCTGTCTGTCTGTCTGTCTGTCTGTCTGTCTGTCTGTCTGTCTGTATCTGTCTGTCTGTGTTTGGTAAGATCACTGGGGGTCTAAAGTCAAAAGTCAAAGGAGTCTTTAATCTCAAGAATTAACCCGGGAAGACTTAGGTGCAAATTTGACAATAAATTCAGTGTAGCACAATGGAGCTACCATCAATGAAGTAGTCTGTTATTAAAGTCCCATTCTCATGGTGACATGATCACAACCAAGAAAATTAATTGCATTTTTCCAATGTTTTCTTCTGAATTCTAAGGTTTCTTTTTGTTTGTTGGGGGCTACACCTAGTGGTGCTCAGGGTTTACTCCTGGCTCTGCACTTAGGAATCACTCCTGGGATGTCTCAGGGGACCATATGGATTTCCAGAGATTGAATGCAAGGCAAGTGTCCTACTAGCTGTACTATCTCTCCAAACCCTGGATTCAAAAGAGTGTCTTGTATAAAAACAGAGGAAATATGCATCTTCTGGGAAGTTCTTTATTCTACTGATACTAATATGCTATTTGATTTTCTCACACAATCTTAAAAAAAAGTTGATTTTTATTTGTTTGAGATTGGGGGCCACATCCAGTGGTGCTCAGGCTATTCTTGACTGTGCTCAGGATTGATCCCCTGGTGGTGCTTAGAGAACTATAGGTGGTGCCAGGGACTTGAACCAGTGTCCTGGCTGCTGCAGCCACACACAAAGGCAAACGCATTGAAAAATTTTCCCATTTTCAAAAAAATCTCCCATTTTTTCAAAAACACATGAAAAAATCCCCCCATTTTTCAAAGCAGGTATTCTTGATATTTATTGAATCATAAGAACCTACTGAGAATCTGATTTAAATAAAACCCTGTACATTCTTACCCAAAATGTGTGTGCTCTCAGACAAATGACCTCCTTCACAAACACATGTACTGTGGCATAGATACACTTTCCTTTCTTTGAGTTAACTAGAACCGTACTTTTACTTAAGATTAGCTAATCATCCAGTAATCAGTAAATAATAGCACAGTAATCATTAAGATTATATAGGTATAGAAAAGGACAGAACATAATTTCACATGTTTTAGCTTCCCCCTCCCAATCAATTACACAAAAAACTGCACTTTAGCAGGTTTCTAGAGCAGAACAATTGAAAATGGCAATTTGATAAATATTTAGGTTCTAATTATTTGTCTTGCATCATGTTAAGTGGAAATAACGGAAGCAAGTAAAACAAATCATGCTTATTTGCAGTTTTACACAATTAGTCAACCGTTCCTTCATCCCACTGTTGTGAGCTTTTCCTTGTCTGAAGCACCATCCAGGGTACTGAAGAGACACAGGCATATCTCCTTGTGTCTGGGAAATGAATGAATTATTGGAGGGAAGAGTGGATAAGAATTTTTGGAAGAGGAGTAACTGAACTGAGATTTTTAAAATATTTCCTCCCTACTCCTCAGAAGCCCCCCCATTCTGAGCTGAGTTTTTTTAGGGGGAGACGGTGGGAGGTCCACATCTGGCATTGCTCAGGGATTACAACTGTCTCTGTGCTCAAGGATCACTCCTGGTGGGACTCAGGTATCAATCCTGGGTCAGCCATGTAAATTCCCTATCTGCTGTACTATCACTCCAGCCTCTGAGTTGTTTTTTAAGGATGACTACTACAAGTCACAAAATTGTGTAGTAAACATTTCTTTATCTATGGAAAAATGGGCCAGAGTATAAACATGTATTTAGGTATAAATACAAATGCAAATTTATATGTTAATAGAATTAAAGCTTCAATTGTGCACTACAAAAAATTAAAGACTAGACTGCAGTTAATAGTTTTACACAAAGTCAGGAAGGATTTATGCAGAAGATCCAACGCTGGCTCAGATACAAGTTGTGGAAATCAGAGAGACAACAAGTTCAGGCCCTGGACACTTCCCTTGCACCCACCTGAATAACGTCACTTTTTATTTTTTATAATATTTGACCCTAAAGTTAATTAATGCTTACTTATATATCACTTGATGAATATTCAGTTACATGCTAGGCATTGTGTCCAGTGCATTGTGCATAAGCTCTGGAATTAGACAATCTGAGTATATTCATTATCACTATATCACTGTCTTCCCGTTCATCATCGATTTGCTTGAGCGGGCACCAGTAACATCTCCATATGATCTGTCTCATGCAAGTAGAGCTCAAGGACACCTGCCTGCTCCAGGAACATAAAGGGCCTCAAACCATTCCATCAGGTCATGGGAATGAGGTCTATAATTGTTACTGGTATCTGGCATATCAAATATGACACGGGTAGCTTGCCAGGCTCTGCCGTGCAGGTAGCATACTCTTGTAGTCATCTCTAAATCCAGCATTTATTGATGAACCGCGCAGCCGCACTAGCCGGGCTGTGATAGACTGGTCTGCTGGATGGAGTTTTGACAAGGGGGAAGTCCGGATGTGGAAAATGGAGGTCCTCATGGAGTGGGGGGGTCATCTGGCTTGTTGTGAGGCTCTGCTGTGGTGGCGGGCCAGGGCTAGAACCTGCCTTCCCTCCTGGGTGCCTCATGAGCTGCTGGGCACAGTGAGAACTAGTAGCAGCTCTGCCCATGTCAGTCTCTGGATCAGCATACCTGGGCAGGATTAAAAAAGACTGCAGCAGGGTGGATCTCGATGAGCTGGGCTGTGATAGTCTGGTCTGTTGGGTGGAGTTCTGATGAGCGGGAAGTTCGGATGTGGAAAATGGAGGTCCTCATGGAGTGGGGGGTGTCTGGCTTGTTGTGAGGCTCTGCTGGGGTGGCGGACCAGGGCTAGAACTTGCCATCCCCTCCTGGGCGCCTCATGAGCTGCTGGGCACAGTGAGAGCCAGTAGCAGCTCTGCCCCCATGTCTCATATTCCCAAAATATCCCAAATATTCATTAGGATCCCAGAAATAAACACAGAAACTTCCATATTTTTTGAATTTTCAACCCCACCCAATACCACCAAAGGAGTTTAAAGAATTTATTATGTATAGTGATTGTGGACAGGGTTGATGGAAACTCTTAGAGGTATGAAGCATAATGAACAGACTTCCCTACCCTTAAGTGTGGAGAGGTTAGGGAAAGGACCTTTATGGAGGAGCCAGACCTGTGTCTTGGTTGTAGCAAACGCTGCTGTCAGTGGGGGCTGGACCCACTCCCCTTTCCCCTTCCTCCAGTCTCTGTGAGTGCTCCTACTGAAAGAACCCAGCTGTCGGTCATTGCCATTCATAAGGTCAGATTCCCTGTGCACAGAGCTGGGTAAAGGTGTTCATACAGAGGGCAAAAAGGAGCCTATAGATTTGAGCCTATAGATTTGGTCAGCTGGTCAGTTGTGTGACTCTGGTCAAGTTTCCTGTCTCTACCTCTTAGCTTCTTCATTTGTGAGTGGAAGGAGAATTATAATAGAACTTATTCAAGATATCAACTGAATGCAAATGAACTCCTTAAGTAAAGTACCAATTACAATGTCTGGGACATGAGGAAAGCTTGGTTCTATAATTATCAACCTTTTTATGGATAAAATGAAAAACAGAGACATACCCAGGGACTAAACTCTGTGAATGGCAAAACCAGAATTCTAGAAATGGGATTTCAGAGCTCAGAGTCTTAGCTATGGTACAGCACAGTAGGCCTGGTTAAAATCATGCCCCAACAAAGAACTTGTAGTTTACTTTCATTCAGGATATTTCCATGGACAACCCATCCCTAGCCTTCCCTGAATCCCCGCCACTCACTGTTCTTAATCCTAGATTGTGCATACTATCTCTGACTAGGGCCTTAACTAATCAAATCTTCACTTCAAAGATTGAGTCACAGAGGTAAAGCACTCTACTTGAACATTGTAAACTGGTATTCGATCCCTGGCACCACATATGGTCCCTAAGCACTGCCAGCAGTAAATCTCTAAGCACAAAGCCATGAGTCAGCCGTGAGTATAGTTGAGTGTGGCCCAAAATATAATCAAGAAAAAAAAATGGTTTCACCTTCTCAGAATTTCTTAATCTGCTTCTGCCCCCTTCTTTTGTAAGCTGGGTGGTTACATCTCTGAAAGGGCCTTATTCTATCAGTTTCTCCCTCCCTTTGAAGGGAGGAAGCAGATACAATTTTCCCAGCACTGAAGGCAGAGGAGACATAGGATAATGCTATAAGTGCTCCAACAAGGAAAGATCCCTGCTGAACTGCTCAGGGAAGGCTTTACAGAAGATTTTTTTTTTTTAATTTTGGGGCCAGACCTATTGGTGTTTAGGGCTTACTCCTGGCTTTCACTTAGGGATCACTTCTGGAAGATTTGGAGTACCATAGGGTTCCTAGAATCAAATCCAGGTCTGCTGGATGCAAGGCAAGTGTCCTACCCACTGTACTATGGCTCCAGCCCTAGAAGAAAAGTTCAGTAGTCTTTTAATATATTTTTTCCTTTCAAAAAAAAAAAAACACCACCAAAGGGGGGGGGGGGGGGGGAAAGTAAAAACAAATTATTTTTTTTTTTTACAACCTACCCTTGGTGACCCACTCAGGGGGTATA
The DNA here is from genome assembly GCA_021461705.1 of Cryptotis parvus. Lineage (NCBI taxonomy): Eukaryota > Metazoa > Chordata > Mammalia > Eulipotyphla > Soricidae > Cryptotis > Cryptotis parvus. The sequence continues at coordinate 63,333 of JAJIBD010024538.1, read as the reverse complement.
GATCGGGGCAGAGAATTCCCTCTTCACAGAAATTGCCGAGTCTGTAGCAAAATTATGGCAATAACTGTTTCTCTACAGGATCGATTTCTACCTTAATGAATGACTGTCGGTGAAAATATTTGTAATATTATTTTGACTTTCAGATTTCACTACGCTCTGTCATGTGCAGATCAACGTTATTGATATCAATGATCAGATCCCCATCTTTGAAAAATCAGATGTGAGTAGCTGTCACCATTTGTTGCCTTTTTTTTTACTTTATTATATTACTTTATTATAATAAGTATTACCTGACTTATCCTGTTGAAATGAAGACACAAAGAGTTGTTAGGAAAATTGTCAAAACTTAGTCTGTGCACTGGTAATGAAGCCAGAAGACATCATCAGTAGAAATCTGCAGGAACGATAACATTAACTAATATAGTGTTTGGGAATGTCTGTTTTTCAACTCCTGCCAATGGCTCATTGGTTCTAAACACATTAAAAGTAACAGTCATGAACTTTGTCAAATTAAAGACACTGAGTGACTATTTTTCCTTTGCCATTATCTATTTTGTATGTAGTAGGATGATAAGCAAACAAGAATTTTATGTCAAAAATTTAATATTTGGAGTATTGGAAGTTCGTGTTCCTTTTGCAATTATTGAATAAGAGAGAGAGAGAAGAAAACTACTACTTGACTTAGGGCAAGAAAATATGTTTAAGACATTTTCAAGAGCTAGGAGAATTAGTCTGAAGGAATAGGGGAAAATACCACTAGAACACATCAAGAAACATGCAAATTACTGTTGGCAAATTGTTGAGGTGAGCATTAATCTTGGAGTTGTTACATAACTACATCCCTGAGAATGTTTCTATATGCTGGAGCAGAGAGAACCTCCTTTGACGAGGTTGCTCTATCATGCTTGAAGTTAGAAACGAGACAACCCTAAGATGACATTCATAAATCTAAATAGGGAGCAAGGCTGTGACAGAGAAATAATTGATTTATGAGAGTGTCTGAGATAATACTACAAGCTATGACCGAACACAACTTATGCAGCAGGCACTGAGACAAACAAGCTGAGATAAAGAGGTGAGATTTTTCAGCCCCCAATTTTCTTGGGCACTTGCTTTGATTCCTGACTTGGGGTTTCCATACTTAACATATCGATGGTGATTGTAAACTGAGAATCAGACACTTGCTTTGGGAACCACAGCCTTGGAAGTGCTGGCTGGGATCCAGAGAGACTGAATATTGCTCCTTTTGTTGCCATGATCCTCTGAGGGCCCTGCCTATCACCATCTTTAAGATCATGGTGCCAAAGATGGAATCTAGGGAATGTTTAGTGGAGTACTGGGAGATATTCTATGGCAGTTACTAATAGCACAGGCTTCATGTTGTTCATCAGTGTGAATGTTATTTCTGTGTATATTGGGTGTGGCCTTCAGTGAGTTTTACTTCACCAACCCTTCCATCCTCTTTCAAATAGAGATCACTGTATCACTGTCTTCCCGTTCATCATCGATTTGCTCAAGTGGGCACCAGTAACATCTCCATATGTCCTGTCTCATGCAAGTAGAGCCCAAGGGTATCTGCTTGCTCCAGGAACATAAAGAGCCTCAAACCATTCCATCAGGTCATGAGAATGAGGTCTATAATTGTTACTGGTATTTGGCATATCAAATACAACATGGGTAGCTTGCCAGGCTCTGCCGTGCGGGTAGCATACTCTTGTAGTTATCTCTAAATCCAGCATTTATTGATGAACCGCGTGGTCCCGAGAGCTGGACTGTGGTAGGCTGGTCTGCTGGGTGGAGTTCTGAAGAGGGGGAAGTCCGGATATGGAAAATGGAGGCCCTTATGGAGTGGAGGGTCGTCTGGGTTGTTGCGAGGCTCTGCTGGGGTGGCGGGCCAGGGCTAGAACCCACCATCCCTCTCGGGTGCCTCATGAGTGGCTGGGCACAGGGAGAGCCAGTAGCAGCTCTGCCCCATGTCTGTGAGTCCAAATAGAGATGTTGACCAACTATTTGGTATTCTTATCTCTAGCCAGCACTTACTAAGTGCTTTATATAAAGAGTTTTATGTGCATTACCTCTCTTAATCTCTGCTGCACCTATGAAGTAGGTTTTATTATTATGTCTTTTAGATAGATGATGAAACCAAGACTCAAAGAACTTAGGTAACTTACTTTAAGTATTCAGTTATTAAGTGGAAATTTAAAGGTTCAAACCTTCTTTATCTGATTCCAATGCCCAGGCTCTTATTTCCTTGATTGCTTTAAGAATCAGTAGAATTAACATATATAAAATCATACAGATTGTATGGTCTCAGTCTTACTAGTTAGTTATCTATACCATTGATACTAGTCCATTAATAAACATACATAAAGTCATCTAGATTGTAGGAACTCAGGCTTACTAGTTAGTTATCTATATCATTGCTACTAGTTCATTAATAAATGTTTATTAATACAAAAAGGCAAACTGTTTTGCACTCTACCAGTAGCTTTCTGAGTTGTGTTTATTGGAATAATAGGTCTCAGTCGAAGGGTATGACTATAGTCAAAGTCAACTGCAATATGTTCATCAGCAAAAAATATGTTTAGTATTGGTACTACAATGACTAGTGTCCGTTCTGAAAGCAGAGATAGGTTTGCTTTTCAGCAGTTATGCTTGATGATAATGGAAGTTCTCATTGTTTCTTTCATTTGTTTCCTTTTAGTATGGAAACTGGACTTTGGCTGAAGACACACCCATTGGATCCACCATCTTAACCATCCAGGCCATAGACCTTGATGAACCTTTTACTGGTAGTTCTAAGATACTGTATCAGATTATAGAGGGAGACAACGAGGGTCGACTGACTGTTGAAACAGATCCCCTTACAAACATTGGCTCTCTCATAGTTAAGAAGGTAAATGTCCTCCTTAAAGGGATTATAAATTTTTAAAAATAGATTAGTTTTCTTCTGACTACATGAAGATTTCTAAAGAGAGAATTGGCAAGGAACTCCTAGAGAACTTTTTCATTCTTGTCCTGAAAAATAGGAAGCTGGAATTCTTATTCTGGGTTGTCACTAACCAAAATAAGCTTTGCAGAGGATGGCAGTTTTGCCATATAAAATATAAAACATATTCTAAGCAAGTGTTAATCTTAGTATGTCTCATGTAATATTTTAGGAGGCATACTTATCCTCTAAAAGTGATTTATCTAAGATTCAAATTTATTTATTTGTTTACTTATGTATTTATTTATTTATTTACTCACTTGGTTATTTATTTATTTATTATTTATTTAGCTATTTGGGTCACACCAGCAATGCTCAGGAGTTACTCTTGGATCTTCACTCAGGAATTACTCCTGGCGGTGCTCAGGGGACCAGCTGGGATGCTGGGGATCAAACCCAGGTTGGCTGTATGCAAGGCAAACACCTCACAAGCTGTAAGATCGCTCCAACCCCTAAGATTCAAATTTAACTCAGGGGTTTATTATTTTTTGCTGCTGTTTTTGGGCATTATGTGGCAGTGCTCAGTGGTTATTACTAACTCCGAGCTTAGGGATCACTCCTGGTGGGACTCAGGAGACCATATGGCATGCTGTAGAAAGAACACGGGTCTGCCATGTGCAAGACAAGCAAGTACCTTAACCACTGTACTATATCTCAGGCTCCTAGCATATATTTCTGTTTGATAAATCTGGGATTGGGATGATAGGAAGTTACTTTTTTGTTTCATAAATGTAATAGGTGTTAGAATTATTGAGCCCTATGTGTCTTTTGGGCTATAGATTTAATGTGCCAAGACTAGACTTTTAAAATAATGATGAAATTCATGTCTTTGCAATAGAAATTCATCCCATTGCAATAGAAATTCATGTCTTCTGTCAATGTTTTCTTCTTTCATGGATTATGGTATCACTAAACCCCACTGTCTCTTGCTTTCTCTATAAGCTCTAGGTAGCCTGAAAACAAAGCCTTGATTACTATACTACCTGATTCCTTGTATAGGTCTTTCCACACTTACCTCAGTTGCCCCCATTCCTTACCACATATATCTGAAGTTTGAGTGTTTGTGGCTGCCTCATCTACACTATTGAGTGTATAGGCCATTTGTCAGAAACTAAATAGGAAGAAACTCAGTGTCATCTGATACATTTCAAATGAAAAGGAATAGGAGTCGCAGCATAAAAAACTCGGAAAGTAACCTTGAACGTTGAAAAATTATAATACAATGTGCTGAGGGCTGCAAAAGAAGTCTCTGGAGAGAAATTTTATCTGGAATGAAGGAAAACTGAAACAGAGGGTTTAAAAGGTAGAGGAGTAAAGCAACTTCACAGAAAATTGAAACACAGAAACAAAAGTTGTAATGCTGAAGCAAACCTTAAGCAGTCTCAGGATTCTTATCGCATTAATTTGTGTATACTCTATTTATGGCAAAGGGTTTCATGGGATTATAGAAGGTTGGGTGTGAACCACTAGTGTTTTGAATGAGTCTGACATTGAGGTGACTAGGTACCTTCCCACCTTGGTATGAATGATGCCAATGCCAATATTTTTCCATGGTGGCTTATTGTTTTCTCAAGTTCAACCAAGTTAACTTGAACACTTGTATTTAACAGGAGCTTCTAGGAATATGTTGGTAAGCCCCATGATTAGTAATAGGCTAGAATGATAAATGTCCTACTTATAGCCAGACTTGAGGAGCAACATTTCAGTAGACAGAACTCATTGCTATGTCCTTAATTTTGTTGGTGATTGTATTACAAATGTTTGTTATATTGCCCAGCACACAGTGGAGGTTCAATAAATACTGGTTAACAGCAAATTATTTAATTGTGTCCTAGATACAATTATTAACACATAGGCACAATCTTACTTGTGCTTTATACCTGAAAGATGCCAGCTCTGTCCCTTATGAACTTTGATAACCTTTCCCTGACTGCCCATAGTCCACTGAAAGGTGAACCTAGACAGAAATCTGGGGGGGGGGGCGCGGGTGTCCTGAACTCTGAAGAGTATAGCTGTGGGCTAGCCTGCAGTTGTGAAAATGCTGTGGCAAAGTGGTAGTCTGTGTTTTGAACTAGCTGCACAACTTGAAAGCTATCAATATTAATAAATCTCTTGTGAGATTCCTTTGCTAATTAGCAAAGAATATAAAGTTTTGTTTGAGTGAATTCTAACTCTAATGTAAATCTCTAATTAGAGTCTGGAATAAGATTCAAACACCTAAGATTAGAATAAAAGTTGTTCCACACATGGTAATCAACTAGGAAATTACAGGGGTTCAAGGATGTCTGTGCCATAAAAGTGTGTTCAGTCTAAAACATGTATTATAAAATACTTTCATATATTATATACTGATAATATATGTTTTAAATATATTTATATAATGTATCATATATTATTATTTTCCCCATTGTTTCACATGCCCCATGATATTTATGATTAAACATGTTTTAAAAATGCTGCTCTACTATACTAACTGCTACTCAAAACTCTATCCTATTGTGTGATAGAACATCATGCTCTTGGGGCCAAGTTGGTGTCAGGAATCGAAAGACTATTTCTTTGATCTTCAACTCTGTTAAGACTCCCTTTCATAAAATTTAATATTTTGTTTTAGCTTTAATTTTGAATGCAAATGTTGTCACTTGGGTGCTATGGTTAGTCATTCTGAATTTTCAGGACTTGATCTATTTTTAAGCAGTCTGAGCATCATTTGGAAACTGATGTGCACATTTTTTTTCATTCCCAATCAATTAATGAAATGTTAACTATCCCCAGTTGCAACACCTCTCCCTCAAAACTTTATCTCTGCCTCTAGGTGGAATATAATTCAACAGAGTTAACCTTTCAAGTAGTTGTGTGTAGCAGAGGAAATACAGCAAGGGCAGAATTTTTCAGCTGAATAAGCTTGGACGGATGAAATAAGTCCATTCCAAGAGATCATTAACAATGACCAATCTCTAATTTTGAGGGCACATCCCATGCCACATTTTTTCTTTTTTGTGTGTCACACCTGGCGATGCTCAGGGGTTACTCCTGCCTCTGAACTCAGGAATTACTCCTGGCAGTGCTCCGGGGCCATATGGAATGCCTGGAATTAAACCCAGGTTGGCCTTGTGCAAGGCAAATGCCCTCCCCTGCTGTCTACGCTCCGGCCATTCTTAGATAATACTGATTTATCTAAGACATAGATAAATCATAGATAAATCATAATACTCCGACATTCTTAGATAATACTGATTTTAGATAAGGTCCTTCCCAGGATCTTTCACATTTATACACTGTATACAGTTCTAGACAGGTTCTAACTGATGCCCTTCATCCCATTAGCCTAGCGGGAACCCAGAGCAACCCACACATCATGCGGTCAGTCATTCTCAACATTCAGACTCCATAGTTCCTCAGGGCTCCATCCAAGCTTAAACCTGATCTTCCCCTATAAGTTTCATCAGTAAATGCTCGAGATGAGAGCTTTCTACTGATAGTATACTACCTACACAGCTGAGCCTGGCAAGCTACCCATGTTTTATTTGTTATGCCAAAACTAGTAACAATTATAGACCTCAATGCCATGACCTGAAATATGGTTTGAGTCTCTTCCTGTCCTGGAGCAAGCAGATGCCCTTGAGCTACACTTGCTTGCCATAGGATGTATGGAGATGTTACTGGTGCCCACTCGAGCAAATCGATGAACAACGGGAAGACAGCGATACAGTGATCCCATGCCACAAATTTCACACACATGGTTAAACAAGGCTCATCCTTAGTTGTGGACTACTGATGATTATTTGCTAATTAAACTTCTAATTTTTTCCCCTCGAAAATTTGGTTCAGTCTTTTCTTCCATTGTGAAAGTTTAGTAGGTAGATCCATACAGGAGGCTCCTTTTCTCCTTTCTCTTTCATCTCATATCTCTGCCAATAGGAGCAGGTTACTCTTCCTGATTGGCCTCCATACCTGGCCAGAATCGCTTTCAATGCATTTTCCCAAAGCTGCTCCCAGAGTTATATTTCCCAGACACAAATCTGACCATCACAGTCTTATGCTTAAGCCCCCTCTCTGCTCCTCAAGGGTAAAGTTCCAATTCTTTACTTTGAGGTACATCGTCTTCTCTACCTCTTTCTACTTCTATCCTGACATGTTTTGTTCTGGTGACATAAGTTGCTTATTTGAGAATACACTATATCACTTCTTTAGACCTCACCTTGGGGGTCACAGTGGTGAAATAGGAAACCCAGGGAAGACACTTAAAATCTGGTGGCCAGGCGGGGATCTACATGCCATCTGGGTCTGGGTTTGACCTGATGAGCAAGGGAAGAGTGCTATAGCTTTTTGGCCATGGCAGCTTGCTCTGGGGGCTGCTATCATCCTGCCCCATCTCTCAGGATTTATAAATCTGATCTTGCTTTCATCCTCTGAGATAGGGAGTGAATCCCTGACATGGTCCCCAGAACTGCCAGCTTGTATTTCTGCCCTTGTTCTCACTTTAAGAGCCCTAGATGGTAGGAATCAAGAAGTCATGGTGGAGGGGCCAGGGAATAGTACAGTGGGGAGGACCTTGCATGGCTGCCTTGCATGCGGATAACCCAAATTCCATCCTCTGCATCCCATATGGTCCCCCGAGCACCACCAGGAGTAATTCCTAAGTGCAGTATAAGGAGCAACCCCTGAGTATCACTGGGTGTGATCCAAAAGCTTTTTTTTAAAGTCATGGTGGAAAATCTCTGGGCAGTGGGTGCTCAACTCTGTGAATGGCCTCTCAATATTTTAATCAGCTGGCTCACCAAATTCTATATTCTTTATGTTATAGCCTATTAATTGTTTCTTATTATCCATCTCACAGTAATTTTCACATACAGTTCTTTCTCTTCCAAATGAACAATTTGTCATACCTTCAAAGTATATACTGGAAATTGGATTGTGGTGTAATATATGTAGGGAGGAGAGGAGACACCAGAAGGTAATATTTTCATCCAGAATTTCTGGGGCTAGGGAGATAGTACAGTGTGAGTCAGGTGCTTGTCTTGCATGCAGCTGACCCAGGTTCTATTCCTGGCATCCCACAGGGTCCCTTGAGCCCCACTAGGAGTAATACCGAGCACAGAGCCACAAGTAAGCCTGAACAATGTCAGGTGTGGCCCAAAACAACAACAATATTTTGCTTTTCCTCCAGAGTCTCTTCTTTTTTGAAGCCCTAAAGTGTTCAGTCACTTAAGACTTTTCGTCTTTGTATTTCCTAACCACTATTCTATATATTACTATTGTGTCTATATATTACTATTACAAGCCACAATATATATTCTATATTGTGGATTGGGGAAATAATGAGAAACAAAGTTCAATATAACATAATTCCTCCACTGTCAAATTTGGGAGAAGCCTGAATCTAAAATAAAGAATAAAAAAATTAGAATCCTGGATTATATACTATGAGATTACAAAGGACGCAGAGCTCATCTACTTGGTCCTAGAAAGTACGTATCATGACTGCATTGAGCAGAATTCTGATTGAGGGGGAGAACTTTTTTCAGAAGTCAGAAAAGGGCAAAATTAATATAAATAAAGTTATGCATCAGGTTGTTTCATGACTGCTTAGTACCACTCCTGTTTAACTAATGAGAAATAGATGTACCTAAAGTTAAATAACTGACAGCTCATCAGTAGGTGCTGGGGCTTTTATTCTGGAAAAGTGTAGAACACATAATCCGTTTTGCACCTTTGGGCTTTTCTTTGACTTCTTCTATTTGAGTATATATCAATATTTGGATTTTAGTTTCAGATTCCTGCAACCCCTTCAATCCCTAATTAGCCTTCTTAGGTTAGGCTCTTTCACTCTTCATTTGACATCTAGGATTAGAATCATAGACTGTATGCTTTGAGAAGGTCTAAGCACCAATGGCTAACATGATATTGCAGTCCTTTCTATACTGGTTTACCAAGTATTATTTGTACTTGAAAGCTTACAGAGTCAGTTGCTAATTGTTTTTGGAATTGGGGCGGTGTTGTGAGTAACAGAACAGTTAAATTCTTCTTCATATCTAACTTAAAATTGTTTTTTTTTTTTACTGCCATTCCTGGTTAAGCCTTCTATTTTGGGGTGTGGGTCTTGAGATCCCTGGAGAAGCTGCCACTCTATCATGTCATTTAGGGTAGATGACTTTGAGGAGTGCTTCATTGATTTTCTTCGAGGGGAGACAATGCACACTAGCTCATTGAAAGCTCTGGTAAATCCTGCAGTGAAGATGTCTCCAAGGGTCCATTTTTATTTGCTGACACTGTTGGAAAGCGCCTTATAAAGAGCTGAGGGAAAGGATTTTATTTTAGTTTAGTTTTTAAATTTTATTATACCATCATGAGATATAAAATTACAGAGCTGTCCATGATTGGGTTTCCTACAGTATTCCAGCACCCATCCCTCCACCAATGCACTTTTCCCACCAACAATGTCCCCAAGAGAATGAATTTTTTTAAAGAAGAAAATCATCCACAAATTAATTTTTTCCCTTTTCCCATACAGTCTCTTGATTTTGAAACAACGCCCATTCACAACATTGTGTTCAAAGCAGAAAATCCAGAGCCCCTGGTGTCTGGTGTCAATTACAATGCCAGCTCTTTTGCCAAGTTCCAGCTTATTGTGACCGACGTGAATGAAGCACCTGTATTTTCCCAACATGTATTTCAAGCAGGAGTCAAAGAGGATGCGCCTGTAGGTACTAAAGTAGGCAACGTGACTGCGTGGGATCCGGAAGGTCTGGACATAAGGTAGAGGATCTCAGTGCTGGTTGGGCCATATGCATTTGCAAAGCCAAGGTCAGTGGGACAAAGAAAGTCTGGGAAAGGAGTGAAAACTAATCAATCTCCTGCTTTTCCCTAAACAAATAGTGTTTTCCCTGAAGCTGTGTCCAGTGCAAATGGTAAACTTGGCCTTGGTTGGGCAGGGTGGAAGGGGACAACATTAATGAATAAAAATCTAGCTTCAGGCAAGTGGGATGCATATTAGTTTCCTGTGCAACCCACTCACTCCAGGGTCAGCTAAGAGCTATGGGTTCAGGAGCTTGGATTCAAATTGGGCTGTTCCTAGTCTAGTTCCTGGACCAGGATTTGGGGAAGAATTCCAGACCAGTTATAAGCAGAGAGGAAACTTGGACAGATTGGTCTACATAAGTGCTAAAGAAATCTGGACTGCATTTCCTTAGCTCCTTGAAAGCTGATCTGTAACAATAAACTCATTCAGATGTCTAGTACTAGACAGGCTAGTACTCAGGTTGAGGTGGTTAAGTAAAATGTGTAAATCTTCCTATTTTAGCAATTCTTGATTTTTTTTTTTTAGTGTAATAGAATGTTGGATTTTAGTTATAAGCAATTCAGGTTTAACACTGGTGCTGTCATTTGCCTTACTGCAGGGAGCTTGGATTAATTGAACTGCACCCATTCTGTTGGTAATGGGGCACATCCTATCCCCCTGGGGCACACAATCCTCTGGTCACAGTTGTCTCCTATTTAGGGACTGTGATTTGCAAAAGTCTGTCTTCGGATGACTTTGGATTTTGTATATACAAGTGAGATGGTGCTTTCCTCTTTCCTTTATGTCCCTTTCATATTTTTATGTTACAGCAATGTCCTTTTGTATAGACACTGAAAGATAGTCAACGCTATGCTTTTGTAAGATAGGAGTTAATTTACTCGAAATATTTACTCCAGAGGATCCGTTATATTTTCCTCACTTAAAGCTAAGTCACCTTTAGATTGACCTTAGTTCCTTACACTCTTAAAGGAAGGCCCCATTGCAGGACTTGGCTCAACCCAGGGCAAGCCGTGAGTAAGCTACCCCGGCCTTGACATGGACAGGATAAGCATCATAAGAAATGTAATAGTTTAAGAGCACGGTCATGCAATAAATTCTGTCATGTCATGACTCAAAAATAAGCAACTAATTTAGGACCCTGTTGGTGTAAGGAAAAACTGACCTGGCCTGAGGATTGTAGTCTGGAATATATAACAAGATGCCCCTAGGAAAAGCCACCCCAGGAAAAGTCCAGAGAGATCATTTTATGTTTAATTCAGGATGTAGGTAAAATCTGTATCTCTTACTATGTTTATACAAAATGACTAGAAATATTATTAAGAAGTAAATGTAATATGATTGTATGGATTACTGGTAAAGAAAAGGAGAAAGTAATATGCCCTTAGATGGAATTCTGGCCTTGTCCTGGGGAGGGTTTATATCCCAAGGCAGGATGCCATCCCTGAGGGAGTCCTCCTAGCAGATTGTCCCCTGAAGGAGGGGGGTTTTACATCTGTTAATGGTTTTAGGATGAAAGTTCAATTACCTATTTGTAGCTCCCAACCCACAACCCTTCATGATGTCTCTATGACTAGCCGACCTTGCTTCAATTAAAGGGCTGCTGATTACCAACAAGACTGTAGCAATGTCCCTTTGTCCATTGGAGAGCATGGTCTCTAGCCCCAAAGGCACCGGGGGACCCTGCTGAACCCTAACACTATTGGAGACCCAAAGTATCAAAACAATAGAAGGCACATAAATTTGTCTTAAAAATTTGCAGTGATAAATTTAACCAAGATTTAGATGTATGTGTCCACCTCTATAGTGATATGTCTAACCTCCTTGAGGTCATATAGTTAATATGTATATGGTAGAACTGAACCCAAATCTTTATCTCCTGTGACCACTATAACCTTACTATTTACGATGGAACAAATATTTCAACATGACTTAAGTCAATGATTATGAGTGAACTGTCTTTTTGGTCTCAGAAACAATTCTTAGAAAATATTTTTGTTACTTCCTATTTCCCATAGAGCAGACATTATAATTAGTCACTAATTATAACATGGCAAAAGTGTTTATACCTCCTCAAAGATGTATTCACCTTCTCCTCCTTTTTAATTTCTTCTTTTTTTCCTTTCTTTTACATGCCAGCACTGCTGAATAGTCTGATTCCCTTCACCCATAAAGCTATTCCTTGATCTTTCTGCAATACTTCAGACAACCCTTTCTGCTGAAACAAGCTTCCTCTTCTTCCCTCCAGGAAGACTTCTTCTGGGATTCACACAGACCCTTCTGTTGTATCAGCCACATTTTATTGTAATTATCTGCTTATATGTCTATATCCTTCACTGGTCTAAGTTAATCTCGCTTGCTCCACTATTTGTTACTTTTTAGCACCTCAATAGGTTTTTTGTTGAATGAGGAATTCATTGTGCTCTGAATATCCACCCACCATACCATTTGGGTGTTGAACTTTTCTTAGAAGGTGTGGTTTTTCTAGTTTAAAAGGTACTTCCATGTTACTTTAACTGGAATTCTTTGATTGCCTGAAAAGTTTTCCTTTTCCTCAGAACTTTTTGCTATACCTTGTTTTAGAAAACTAGGTTCCTGAGAGATAGTACAGTGCTTAGAGCATTTGACTTGCATGTGGTTGACCCTGGTTTGATCCCCAGCACCCATGAGGTAGCATGATCACTTCCAGGAGTGATCTCTGAGCACAGATCCAGGAATAACTCCTAAGTACCACCAGATGTGGCCCCAAAATTAAAAAAAAATAAGTACAATGACTTTATTAGTATAAAAAATATTTTTTGAAGACAGGTGGTATACAATATTTCTTGAAGCTAGCTGTATACAAGTAGCATTGATAATACCATATAGCTATTATTTAAATATGTCATAAATATAGTTCATGCATTGTGACGTATCAACACTAACTCCACATTTTCATTTTTTTCCTTTCACTTTATGAAGTTATTCACTGAGAAATAACTACAATAGATGGCTGAAAATTGACCCCATTACTGGTGGCGTCACTACTGCAGCTCGACTGGACAGGGAAACTCAGGATCTGTATCGAGGTCCAAGTGGTGGCCACTGAAACAGGTGAGCTAAAACAGTAACAAATTACTAGGGGGTTATTTGGAGGGAGGATTAATGGAGGGAAGGGGAGATGGTGGGAAGCTTCAGTAGTATCAGACTATTACCAGGGTAAAGTGGAAGGACTAGAAGGGTCACAGTGTGATGAAGTGCTCCTGGCTTGTTTCAAAATGAGTCACTGTCTCATGAATGGGACAAAGTCGCACCTGAAATACGATTAGGCTTCTGGGATTCTGCTCATTTTCTGTCTTCTGAAACTTCTAGGAAGTTTCCTCCATCCCTGCTGAATTGCTCCTTCTTTCTCCAGAGTGCTCTTGGGTTTTCCTGGCAGCAGGATCAAACCATTATCTGTTTATTTTTTAATTTATTTTAATATAGACAAAACCACAACTCTTGATATGCAGTTCTAGGGTTGAAATTAGATAGCTATGCTCCAATTTTAAAATCATATTATTGTAGTTGCAACAAATTGGGGATATTGATGGAGAATGAGGAATTATAATGTCACACTAGAACTTCCTATTGAATATACACATAGAGACTTACATCATAAACCGTTAATATCTGTAGAGCAAGCCACAAAGTGTAAGAGAAGAGAGAGAGAAATACAAATACAGAAACAGAGATAGAGAGAAAAAAAGAGAAAGAAAAGGTGCCTACTATAGGGGCAGGCTGGGGGGTGGGTGGAAGGGAGTATTGGGACATTGGTGGTGGAAATGGGGCACTGGTGGAGGGATGGGTGCTGGAACACTGTATGACAGAGACCCAATTATGAACATCTTTGGTGTGGTATAATAAAAATTTAAAAAATAATTCACTGTATCACTGTCTTCCTGTTAATCATCGATTGGCTCGAGCGGGCACCAGTGACATCTCCATATATCCTGTATCATGCTAGTAGAGTCCAAGGGCATCTGCTTGCTCCAGGAACATAAAGAGCCTCAAACCATTCCATGAGCTCATGGGAATGAGGTCTAAAATTGTTACTGGTATTTGGCATATCAAATACGACACAGGTAGCTTGCCAGGCTCTGCCGTGCAGGTAAAAAAAAATAATTAAAAAATAAAAATAAATAAAATTTATTTTAATATAGACAAAACCACAACTCTTGATATGCAATTCTAGGGTTGAAATTAATTATATAACTATGCTCCAATTTTACAACTACAAGAGGATGCTACTTGCACTGCAGAGCCTGGCAAGCTACCCGTGTCGTATTTGATATGCCAAATACCAGTAACAATTATAGACCTCATTCCCATGACCTAATTGAGTGGTTTGAGGCTCTTTATGTTCCTGGAACAAGCAGGTGCCCTTGGGCTCTACTAGTATGAGACAGGACATATGGATATGTTACTGGTGCCCGCTCGAGCCAATCTATGATGAACGGGAAGACAGTGAAGTATTAAAATTTTTTTTAACCTGAATATTTTAGCTTATCACAGGGTTTCTGTTACTGGATTTGGCATATCGAACACACATCGGACAGCTTGCCAGGCTCTGCCAGGTGGACGCTATATTCTCATTACTTTGTGGGGCTCTCTCAGAGGGGTGGGTAGAATATTTATGGTAATTTGGAGGTAAATCGCGCTGCTACGGGAAAGCTACAGTGTTAGGATGGATATGTCATTCCCGCGTTCTTACAGTGTTAGGATGGATATGTCATACAGTGTTAGGATGGATATGTCATTCCCAACATTCTCCCTTCTGAAATTCGACATGCCATCTCGTCGGTAAAGAAAGGGAACAGCACCAGGCCCAGACAAAGTCAGACCCGAACACCTGAAGAATCTGCTGTCGGTACTCATCAATACACTGGCTCGGTTCTTCACATGCTACCTGTCCGAATGCAAGGTGCCCTCCCAATGGAAAACCAGCAGGACAGTTCTACTGTTCAAGAAGGGAGACATTCACGACATCGGCAACTATCGCCCCATCTGCCTGTTGTCCGTCATCTACAAGCTGTTTACACGAGTCATCCTGAACAGGATTAGAAGAACACTAGATGAAGGACAACCATGCGAGCAAGCAGGCTTCCGGAAAGGATTCAGCACAATCGACCATATCCACACAGTAACCAAGCTCATCGAGGTTTGTAGGAAGTACAAGATGCCGCTCTGTCTCACGTTCATTGATTTACAGAAAGCCTTTGATTCTGTGGAGGCTGAAGCAGTCATTGAAGCCCTAGCCAAACAGGGTGTTCAAACCCAATACATCAAGATCCTTCGTGAGCTGTATTACGGATTCACCACCAGGATCTCACCATTCTACAAAGAAGTGATCATTAATGCGAAAAGAGGGGTTCGACAGAGTGATACCATTTCACCAAAACTCTTCAGCGTCACCCTCGAGAACATCATGCAACAATTAGAATGGGAAGGAATGGGAGTGAAGATAGATGGTCGGGCAACTACACCACCTCTGCTTCGCTGATGACATCGTTCTAATAACACCAAACATTAGGCAAGCGGCACAAATGCTGGCTGACTTCGACCGAGAATGTGGAAAGATAGGTCTACAGCTGAATCTAAAAAAAAACAATGTTTATGAAGAATGAACTAGTTCCAGAGGCCCCATTCACTCTCAATGGAACAAACATCTCTGAATGCAGCAGTTATGTGTACCTAGGTCAAGAAATCAACACGATGAATGACCTAAAACCCGAGCTGCGCAGGAGGAAGAGAGCGGCATGGAATGCCTTCAAAGGCATTGAAGAAATAGCTAAAAAGGACAAAGAACCTCCGGCTTCGGGCACATCTCTTTGACTCCACCGTTCTCCCTGCATTAACATACGCCTCAGAGACCTGGGCCCTTGAAAGCAGGATGAGAATGCTATTCAGGTCTCCCAGAGAGGAATCGAAAGAGCTATGCTTGGAATATCGCGCCTCACTCAAGTGAGAGAAGGAATCCGGAGTTCTGACCTCCGTCACTATTCCAGAATCAGGGACGCTGTCTCGTTTGCCAAGGCATCGAAAATCAGATGGGCTGGACATTTATGCGATTTGGAGACAACCGCTGGACTAGAGCCATTACCAACTGGATCCCACGGGATGTCAAAAGATCACGTGGCCGCCCACCTACAAGATGGTCAGACTTCCTTGTCAAGACCCTGAAGAACGGTTTGAGGCTCTTCATATTCCTGAATCAACCAGATGCCATTGGACTACATTGGCACGTGATAGGGTCCAATGGAAATGTTACTGGCGCCTGCTCGAGCAAATCGATGAATAATGGGATTCAAGTAATCAAGTGATCAAGTGATCACAGGGTTGTTAGATTCTTACCTAAGAATCTATAAGCTGTTTGTTACAAGTTGAACCTCCTGTTACTGTTTGTGTTTGTTGATTTCAGCTGGCTTCTATGTTACTTTCCCATGTAATTTGGTGTGCTCCTACTGAAATTTCAGTAGGATTTTGGAATTAGGAGGTGTCATGTGGTCCAGAGACTTCAGGACTTATGGTTTGGGCCAATGAGCTGGCATGATGACAACTGTAGTCAACAGGCATGACTACCATCTCCTGTTGACCTGAAACAGTCTTGCTCCTTCAGTCTTACATCACAGCACCTCAGAATCATTGTTTGAGACAGAAAACTATTTTGACTTTTCTCAACTACAATGTGCCTCAGTCATCTATGGGTTTTTTTGGTAGTACAAATTCTAGGAGTATATCCCTGAAGATTCTAGTTCAGTAAGTTTAAGTGAATCTGGTTCTGTGTCTGTACGGATGAACTTGTGGAAGGAAAGTTTATCTTCTAGATAACATGGGGGTGATTGAACCATCTTTATATATAATCTTTGTACCCTATTTAATCCAATTCATCTTGTTACTATATGCTGCTCACTGGACTTTAATGTGGAGCTTCAGGAAATTGAAAAACAAAATCAAAACCCTCAGAGGAGTAGTATGCTCACTAGTGATAAGACTGGTAATTAAACTGTTAGGTTTCTCTGCATTTTAATGGAATTTTTCAACTAAGAAGAGAAATTCTTTTTTTATAAGTATTTTATTATACCACCGTGAAATATACAATTACAAAGATGTTCATATTTGGGTCTTGGTCATACAGTGTTCCAGCACCCATCCCTCCACCAGTGCCCATCTCCTACCACCAATGTCCCCGGCTCCCTCCCCCCTCCCCAGCCTGCCCCCCATGGCAGGTTCTTTATTTCTTTCCCTTTCTAAGAGGAGAAACTCTATTGCTCTTATACTAAACCGGAGACTCTAATTAGAAGTCAAAATATCTATCTGGTTTAGCAAAAAAAGTGAGACTTGAATAAAGTATTACTGCATACAGTTTTAAATCCAAAAATAACATTTGAAATGGGAGATCCAGGTTAGAAGTTGAAATGGGGAAATTTCCAGTAGTGAGGAATCATTAAAAAAAAGTCCCTGCATGTGAAATAATTAAGAAAGTAAAAAACACTACAATTATGGGCAGAAGTTAAGGAAGTGTGTTTGTGCCATGTTTGAAAGGCATGAATGTGAGTGATCAGGCTGAGGCAGACCAGTGACCCCCCTCCTTTGGTAGCTTCCAATTAGTACATTCCACTATCACATCACATATGCCTTTAACCTTTGACTTAAAAGCTCCCCCATTAATCAGCAGGGAGTTTTGAGCTGAGACTTTGTGCTGAGCACTGACTGACCAAGCCTTCATGCAGTATATATACTAAAGACCTCACTATCACTATCACTATCTTCCCGTTCATCATCTATTTGCTAGAGCAGGCACCAGTAATATCTCCATATGTCCTGTCTCATGCTAGTAGAACCCAAAGGCATCTGCTTGCTCCAGGAACATAGATAGCCCCAAACCATTATATTAGGTCACGGGAATGACCTAATATAAATGTTACTGGTATTTGGAATATCAAATACTACACGAGCAGCTTGCCAGGCTTGCCATGTGGGTGGCATACTGTTGTAGTCACCTCTAAATAAAGCATTTATTGATGAACTGCGTGGCTGCTAAGCGGCCGCGTGAGCCGGGCTGTGATAGTCTGGTCTGCTGGGTGGAGTTGTGACGAGAGGGAAGTCTGGATGTGGAAAATGGCGGGCCCCATGGAGTAGGGGAGGGGTTTTCTGGCTTGTTGTGAGGCTCTGCTGGGGTGGCGGGCCAGGGCTATAACCCGCCATGCCTCCCTATAGTCCTTCCTAGATGATCCTTCCTATAGTCTTCCTATAGTCTCAATGTAGCCAGGATGGTAGTCTCCTGGTAAATTCTAAGTGTCACTAAAGACCTCAAATTTAAAAAATCCCAAAGATAAAACCAGGCTCCTGATTCTGCTCCTTTTCACTGCACTGATGCAGAGAGAAAACAAAGAGAAAACAAAGATGTTTTCTCTCTGGGTTAACTATAACGTGCAGAACAAAAACAGTTAAGAAGAAAAGCAAATCCCAAACAAAATGACTTTACTTGACTCAAAGCAGGTTAGACTTAGAAGCTGCACAAACAAGTACCTGTGACTGATGTCAGAATGATAACTTTCAGATGCCAGAATGACGGCATTCAAGTCCTGCTCCATGCCATAGGTGTAGTAACTAACTCCTCATACAACACTATGGGGTTAGTACTCTTGTTGCTCTTTGTCCATGCATGAGGAAAGGCACCAAGAAGGGAAGTACCCTGTCTATTTCAGCAGCTACTCACAAGGAGACAGCATTCAAACTTTCACACTATTGCCACAGTAAGCAAAGTTTGTATAAACTCTACTTTTTTTTAAAAATAAAATGATATGTGTCTTCTTACAACACTGCAAGATTTACAGCTGAGGACACAGACTTAGAATAACTAATGAACATGCCTATGTGAGGTTTGAGGACCAACTGAGCATGTTGGCCCGAGAGTTAGAACCCGTCCTGCCACCGTGTGACCTTTAGCAAGTCACACAACACTGATCATATGTTAATTAGTATCACTAAAACTTTTTTTTTTAAATTTTTTGGGTCACACCCGCGATGCTCAGGGGTTACTCCTGGCTTTGCACTCAGGAACTACTCCTGGCGGTGCTCGGGGACCATATGGGATGCCGGGATCGAACCCGGGCGGCATGGGCCAGCCGCGTGCAAGGCAAATGCCCTACCAGCTGGGCCATCGCTCCGGCCCCTCACTAAAACTTTTTTAACCAGGTTTGTTTGCAAATGCTTATTTTCTCTACTACCTCTATCTATCCAAGAATTTGAATTGTGAATATTTTTTAAGAAAAGAAATTATTCTGTCTTATTGAGAAGGAAATGAGAGAACTGATATTCTACTTCCAACATTCAATTCCTTAGGTGGCTCCACCTTGAGCAGTACAGCAGAGTTCAACCTGGCTATTCATGATGTGAATGACAATCCTCCACGCTTGGCCAAGGAGTACACAGGCTTGTACCTCTGCCATCCTCTCAAAGCCCCTGGAAGTCTCATTTTTGAGGCCACCGATGATGATGTACAGTCATATCGTGGTCCACAGTTTACGTTTTCCCTGAGCAAAGAAGACCTTAAGAAAAACTGGGAAGTTTCCAAAATCAATGGTGAGTTGTGAAAAGAACACAAGAAAAACAGAGTTGGATGATAAAATTTCTTTCTATTTGCCTGGCTGGGCCTGCACATTCAACAGGGTATTCTCTACCATGAAGCAGGAAGGAAATTCATGCTTGGGAAAACTATATCAAGAGTGAGGAAAACACTGGGATTTGAAGGGAAATTCTTAACACAAACATCCACTATAGTGTAAATAGGTAAATAATCTGAGCAGCATATGCATGTAATCTAATGGCAACTGAGGGAAACATCTCATAATGATAAACCCTAAATGTCTGTAGGGCAGGCCACATGTGTAAGGGGGGAGGAGGAAAAGTGCCTGCTATAGAGGCAGGCTGGGGAGGAGGAGAGACATTGGTGGTGGAAAATGGGGACATTGGTGGTGGGAAATGGACACTGGTGGAGGGATGGGTGCTGGAACACTGTATGACTGAAACCCAATCATGAACATCTTTGTAATTGTGTATCTCACAGTGGTATAAACAAGTTTTATTGAAATAAAATTAACATTCAATAGCCCACACATATTATAATAGCACATAAGTAGTAGTACATAGACCATTGAGGCTATTATAATATCTTATATGAATAGACCATATCTATAGACCTTTGAGACCATAAGCACAATCAAGATAATAAACAGTTCCATGACCACCACAAACATTTTCCATGCTCAGGGCTGATAGACTCAACAGGTTGAAGTGCAAGTTTTGCATGTGTGAGACTCTGATTCAATTTTTCAGCACCTCATAGTCTCTGAATACCACCAGGAATGAACACTAAGACAGGAATAGTCTCTGAGCACCAATGGGTATGGCCAACTCCCTCCCTCCCCAACACACACACAATTTCCCACGCTTTATTGCAACCCCTCTTTTCTATTCTGTCCTTCTCACTCCTTACCCTGGTAACTATTGATCTGCTGTCACTTAGACTAGTTTGTTTTTTCAAGACAAAACGGTATGTGTTCCTTTTTTATACTATTTGAGTCACACCCAGTGACGTTCAGGGGTTACTCCTGGCTCATCGCTCAGGAATTACTCCTGGCGGTGCTTGGGGGACCATATGGGATGCCGGGATCGAACCAGGGTCCTCGCGTACAAGGAAAATTTGCTACCCCTGTGCAATCACTCCGGCCTCTTTATTCCTTTCTTTTAATTAATTTGATTTAATGTTCTTATTTATCCATGTTGCCATATGAAGACTTCACTGCTTCTTAATGCTGAATAGTTATGGCTATTTTATATTTGTTACCTATTCAGTTATAATCAGTTTTATGACTTCAATTTTTGTTCTAACAAACAAAGTGGCAGTGAACATTTGTGACAAATATTTTATAGGATCATAGGATTCTATATTTTCTAGTTAACTACTACTTTGAAGTGGACTGACCAGATTATATGATATCTATATGCTTACATAGTTAATAAAATGGCAATTTTTTTTCCAAATAGTTTGTAGAATTTTATATTCTCACCAGTATGTTCTAGTTCCTCAACATTATGATCAACACTTTCTATGCTTGCTCTTTTATATTTTTAACTTTAGCTTTATTTTATTTGGTCTTTATATGCTTAGTAATTTTCTAGGGTTTTCTGATTACTTATTCCTAACTTAATTCCTTGGTAATCAGTAAACATTTGCCTGGAAAACATTTAATTGCATTGAACTTTTAATTTCAATGTTTGAAATACATTCAGAAAATTTGGACAATAATTCTCCAAAACAAAGTGATTAATCCACTCTGTTTAGAAAAAATGGTATAATTTTTTCCTTTTAGTGCAAGGTGTCATTTATCCCCACCAAATACTCCTAAAATTTTCTCTTTATTACTTTAAGATATTTGATTAGTTTGTGTTTGGTTTAAGTTTTGTTTATCTTTTTTCTGCTTTTTTAGGTTTAGAGATTTAAACATATTTTGGGGAAATCTAACATTTATTTCAAATCACTGTATCACTGTCTTCCCACTCATCATCGATTGGCTCGAGCGGGCACCAGTAACATCTCCATATGTCTTGTCTCATGCTAGTAGAGCCCAAGGTCACCTGCTTGCTCCAGGAACATAAAGAGCCTCAAACCATTCCATGAGCTCATGGGAATGAGGTCTAAAATTGTTACTGGTATTTGGCATATCAAATACGACACAGGTAGCTTGCCAGGCTCTGCTGTGCAGGTAGCATTCTCTTTTAGTCATCTCTAAATCCAGCATTTATTGATGAACTGCGCAGCCGCAATCGGCCGCAAAGTCTGGAGTCACCTCAAAGTTTCCCCCAATTAGCCACCACCATTCCCAGACCCAACCACTTCTTACCATCCTCCTGTCTTTCCCTTATTTCAAATATCTTTATCTATTGTTCACAGAAACTTTGTAGAACAATTGCTAAGAATAATGATTGTGAACTGTATTTAATATTTATTTCCACAGACAAATTTGCTCCTCTTTTTATCCCAAGCAATATGGTAAATGTTCCAAGTGACATTTTATACAAGTAGTTTAACTCAAACTTATATTTGATTTGTTTTAAAATCAGCCTTAGCATATAATGCAAAGTTAAGCTTTCTTCATGAAATTGTGTTTTCATATCATTCATTTCTCCCGTTTCTGCAGGAACACATGCCAGAATTTCCACAAAGCACACTAACTTTGAAGAGAAAGTTTATAATGTTTCTATCCGCATCAATGATAATGGCAAACCCCCTTTGGAGGGTGTTGTCTATTTGCCAAGTAGGTATTTTGTACAGACAACTGGGATAATTTCTGTCATCATTTGTAGTAAAAGTATACTCTTGTCTTTTTATGGGATTCTGCAATTGTTTACCTGAAAAATTTTAGCTCACTAAATACTGTTTTGTTTTTCAGTTACTTTCTGCAAGTGTGAGTCAGGAAGTTGTTATCGGCCTGTAGGTCACCAGCCTGGAATACCCACTGTGGGTATGGCAGTTGGCATACTCCTGACCACCTTTTTGGTTATCGGTAAGTACGATTTCTCATATTTACGAATTCCTGTGCTGGATCTTAGTACCATGAATTCACATTAACGTTTGTTTTCATGAGTTGAAAGCTGTTCAAGTGATAGCACAGAAAATAACTAAGAATATGTATAAAACTTTCTTACTTTGGAGACACAGTATTAATACTACCATTTAACTTTTCATTGTCTGATTAATTAGTTTGGGAAGTATAAGAAACTTTAAAGCATAATTGTTTATCTTATGACTATTTACTAAGATTTCATGATGGAGAAATAAATGCAACAGTTATGATCATGTCTGTCAGGCACTGTCTTTACCATGAAGGATATCAATATAGGTGAGATATACAAGGCTCTTTCTTCCCAAGCTTATACAGTCTGCAGCTAGCCTTCACCCAGTAATGGTGGCACAACTTAAATGTTGCAAATGTTTAATTCATGTGTTTATAGCAGTACCCTGATTCTCCAACCTAAATAATTCCTCTATAGCACAGCTATGACTCTCCCTTGGTCCCTGGCAGGCTAGATAGAGCTGTCTATTCCAGTTTTCTTCTTTGTGCATAGCTCAGAGTCTAATATAGTAGTTGTCCTTTCTCAGCTATTGGCCTAACCAAAAGTTAAATATGAAAACAAATACTTAATCAATTCATGTCTATGAGAAAAGAGGATTAACACAATACTGTTTCTCCTTTAAAAATGACCAGAATTCCAATTATTCTAAATTGTTCTCTTAATGTCTTACATTTTCTGCTATGACCCAGTTTATCAGATTGGACTCCAACTGAATTGCTGGTAGGACTCAGAAAGGCCTTTCTAATATAGTCACAACCCATCCTACTTTTGCATATGGTGATCATCTTTTCTCCCTAAGAACCATGGTATGGTGCGTCTTTTAGACTTATTGAGTTGGGCTTTGGGGGTTCCACTCACCAAGTATTCTCCCTCTATGCATCTTCTTATTCTATTCCTCTTTCATCTAGCAAAAGTTACATGTTGGATAAACTTCAGAATTTCAGAATTAGAAGAACTAGAGGTAGCACAATGGACAGGGCATGTACTTTGCATGTAAAAAGACTGATTAGATTTCCAACTCTAAATTGCTCCCTGAGCATCTCTGGAAACATGGTCCTCATCTTTTGAGTACCACTGGCTATAGTTCCAAAACAGATGAAAACAATATCTCTAGATATAAAAAAACAGTATTTGGGTATATGCTTTTTTGCAAGTGTGAGTCAGGAAGTTGTATTGGCAACAATATCCCAGGTCCAGGGAAGGACCTGGTCCTAACTTCCGTGGGTCTGGAGTGTCTCTGGGTGCGTTGACTGGGAGCTCACAGCTACACCCTCTGACATGGAGGTGGAGGAATTGGAGGAGGAGCCCAAATCCCCACTCCAAGTCAGGCCAGCATACCCCTCTCCCCCTGCACTTGTGAGCGAACCCTAGGAGATATGGTGGTCTTTGCCAGTGGCTGGCTGAGCCGTTTACTACCCTCTGGAACTCCATGGGCTGCTACATGTGGAGAGCATCTCCCATGACCTGAATGATTGGTTTGAGGCTCTACGTGTTCCTGGAGAAAACAGATGCCCTGGGTTACACTAGCATGTGACAGAACATATGGAGATGCTACTGGTGCCCACTCGAACAAATTGATGAACGGAAGACAAGTGATACAAGACAAGTGATTGAGATAGAATTCATAAAATCTTACAGTTTTATATTTTTTTTCCAAAATTGTGTTGGAACTATTTTAAGACCCTTAATGGTTCTCTGAGCATTCAGTTATTTCTGCCCTCATTCCTTTTGAAAATGTACTGCCAATAAATTCCCTAAAAACTAAAACATTTTTAAATATTGGTTTGATATTGGAACCCAAAAATGCACAATTTAATTTTGCAGATCAGAAGTGGGAGAAATCACAAAGGTTTATCCAAGTTAGAGCCATAAGGAAGGCAGTGATAAAATGTGGTATTTGGTATAGATGTAATAAAAGTAGAATTTAGATGTAAAATAGATAACAGCTTTCCAGTTATTGTTCTGATTGGACTATTACTTCTAGGAAAAGTAAAGAACTGAGTCAATACTTATTGGAGAAGTTAGAAGCTCAGAAACTATCAGATGTTTACATAGTCTTCAGAGTAGAAAGCATTTGATGCTAGATTCCCCTGATAAAACTTAGTCAACTATATATGATTTGTTACATAATAATTATTAACAAATATATAGTCAATATTTTTTACTATAAAATGTTTATCTATTCAGGAAAACCCCCTGCAGTCCCTCATTTCCCAGGACAATACAGCTTTATTGGATAAACAAAAGAGCTCATATGAATCATTTTTTCCTACTAGACTAGAATTTTATAAATGAATGTGACTCTATGTCTTGAGATTCCATCTAACTGACCTTGAATTTATCTTTTAGGTATAATTTTAGCAGTTGTGTTTATCCGAATAAAGAAGAATAAAGATCAAGAAAATGTTGAAAATGCAAATGCATCTGAAATCAAACCTCTGAGTAAATGAATTTGGAAAGAAAATGTATTTGAAAAGTTTACATACCCAATACTGTTTCAGTAACAACCATTATATCCAATCATTTTGATTTTTATGTGACATATACACTATAGATGGTTTTTTAAAACACATATTTACTCTTGCCCTTCAGTATTTTATTATTCTTAGGCATTTCCTGTACAAGATACAAGATTTTTCCCATGACACATTTCATCTCTACAAAAGTCTTAGTTATTTATCCAAAACTAAAAATATGTGTTTTTATGTAGGGTAAGATGAACTAATAGATTATTTGGTCCATGCTTTTCTTCATCCAGGAGATTTATCAGCTGTCTACATAATTGTTTAAATTCCATTTGTGTTTTTTACTGATTTCACACCTTGTGTCCCCTACCTCCATGACTCTTGGTTGGTAAGCATTTCTATCACATTTATTGGAAAAAAAGAACTAGGTAAAAAAGGAATAAAAGAGGAAATTCATCCATAGTTCAAACAGAAGTTCCTTGATTTTTTTCTGTGGGGCCCAGTATGGATTGTTTTTTTTTTGATATTTTTCCACACTAGTCTTTACATAGTGTGATACATGTCCATTAGTCCTAATTCATAAAGCCTTAGTACAGAAACCACCCACCAGGTTTACTTGCTTCCTGTCATGCTTACATGCTACGCATGTTATCTTTATGTGTATATTAATAAAGTTTTGGTTATTGTATATTTAATGTGTGTGGGGAAATTAAGAAAGCATGAAAGATGTAGTGACAAAAATCAAGAATAAATATTGGTCTTGGTTGTTTTCCATATGATTTTGTCTGTGCTTCCTTGTTTGCTGTACTTATTGAGAGAAATACTGGCCAAGAACAGTTACCTGCTGCTTATTAAAATTGCCTTCCATGCAGAATTATTACAAGAAGAAGAGGGTCTAAATGAAGTAAAATTTTATGATGCTTATGACAATAGATGTAGCAGATCAAAGTAAATGCAGAGGAATTAAAATCTTATTAATAGGTGGTTAAAAATAGTAGCATAGGAAGATCTCCTGAATTCATGAAACCATTCCTTACAAACAGTGACAGAACATTAACTAAAAATCCCCCCCCCACAATAAAGTATAATTTTAAAGACTTTCATGTTTTAAAAACTGGTATCTGATAAGATGCTCTTAGAATGACAACTAAAGAAGCTCATGAATTTCCATTTTTCATAAATAATCTATTAAATTTTATACCAAATCCCTAAAATATCCAAATAGGTTCTTTTCTTTCTTTCCTTTTTTTTCAAGGTTTGCTTACTCCTGTCTCTGCTCTCAGGGATCACTCATGAAAGTAGTCAGGAGACTATATAGGATGCTTGGAATGGAACCCAGGTCTGTCATGCGTAAGGCAAGCACCTAACCTGAACTGTCTCTTCAGTCCCTCACACTGTTTCTAATACCCCAATATTGCTGTCTTAAAAATGTTCTCTCTGGCTAAACTTTTTACTCCTCCCCACTACTTTCCCCAGCACAAGACTCATTTTGGAATGTCTCCTAATGGGTGAGGTTTTGTCCTATCTTATGATATATTAAAGATAAAACAGAAAAAAAAATTCAAGACACTCAAAGGCAAATTTATTCCAACCCAAGGAATAGTCTACCTTCCTCAACAGCTTCTTTAGGTATTTTTCTTTATGTGTTTTGACCAACAGTGACAGAAATATGACACTTAGGTCACTAAACATTGCATCACTTCTTATCCTCACTATTTCCAAGAATCATATTAAAAGGCTTACTGAAAGATGGAATTAGGCCCCAGTTTGGCCAATGTAGAAAGGCTCAGAGGGTCGGTCTCATTTTCCTCAATTTAGTGTTGTCTTCTCTGAGCCAACTTGTGACCGAATAAGAGATTGTTCAGAGAACTTTGTCATCTAAAATCACCAACTAGAATTTATACTTCCTGTGCCATTTCTTCCTGATGATCCCACTCTTTCAACTCTCTTCCTTCCATGACCAGATCCTACCCATTCTTAAACAATTAAAATCAGTTCTATTTATTTGTTTTTGCAAAAACAAAGTAACAATTATGGGCCTCAATTCCATGACCTGAAGAATGGCTTGAGGGTCTCTTCCTGTCCCTGGGCAAGCATATGTCGTTTGTGTTACTTTCCACCTTGTGACAGGACCTCCTGATATATGTTTCACTTGATCTTGGATATTGGTATCATATTATGTACCTATATATTTATGTTATGCAGATAAATGCAGTCATTCTGTATCTGTCTCTCTCCTTCTGGCTAATTTCGCTCCAACATAATCTTCTCCATGTCCATCCATTTGTAGGCAAATTTTATAACTTCATTTTTCCTAACAGCTGCATAGTATTCCATTGTGTAGATGTACCAAAGCTTTTTATCCAGTCATCGATTTTCGGGCACTCTGGTTGCTTCCAGATTCTGGCTATTGTGAATAATGCTGCTATGAACATAAAAGTAGGGATGGTGTTTCCGCTGGCGTATTTTTGGCTTCCCAGAGTAGATTCCCAGGAGTGGTATGGCTGGGTCAAATGGGAGTTCAATTTCTAGTCTTTGGAGGAAAGTCCATATTGTTTTCCAGAAAGGCTGTACCAGCCTGCATTCCCACCAACAATGGATGAGTGTCCCCTTTTCCCCACCCAGGCCAGCACTTGTTGTTCTTGTTCTTTTGAATATGTGCCAGTCTCTGTGGTGTAAAGTGGTAGCTCATTGTTGTTTTGATTTGCATCTCTCTGATGATTAGTGATGCTGAGCATTTTTTCATATGTTTTTTTGCCATTCGAATTTCTTCCTTGCTGAAGTTTCTGTTCATTTCTTCTCCCCATTTTTTGATGGGGTTGTTTGTTTTCTTCTTGTAAAAGTTCTACCAGTGCTCTATCAACGATGGATAGATCAACAAGACTGAAACTCACCAAGGAAATATTGGCCCTCAAGGAAGAAATGGAAGAAAGAGAGCTAGTAGATATATACAGGGCTTTTCATGCAAAAAAGCTGAATACACATTTTTCTCTAGTGCACATGGAACATTCTCCAAGATAGACCACATGCTGAGCCACAAAGCATACCTCAATAAAATAAAAAGATAGAAATTGTGTCAGCTATCTTTTCAGACCATGATGCACTGAAAATGGAAGTTAACCATACACAGAAACAGGGAGTCAAACCAAACACCTGGAAACTGAACAGCTCACTCCTGAACAACAAATGGGTCATAGAAGAAATCAAACAGGAAATCCAAAGATTTCTGGAAACAAATGAAAATGAAGACACCAACTATAAGAACTTGTGGGACACGGCAAAAGCCGTGTTAAGAGGGAAGTTTATAGCTCTGCAAGCATTCATCAGGAAACAAGAAAGGGCCCACATAAATAACCTGACTACACAGCTGAAGACATTAGAAAAAGACCAACAAAAGGGAGCCCAACCCAGGCAGAAAAAAAGGAAATAATAAAACTTAGAGAGGAATCATCAATGAGTGGGAAAAAAAAAAACAATCCAAAAGATTAATGAAACCAAGAGCTGGTTTTTTGAAAAAATAAACAAGATTGACAAACCATTGGCAAGACTTGTAAGGACAGGGAAAGAGAAAACCCAAATAAACAGAATCAGAAATAAAAACGGTGACATCACAACAGAAACCACAGAAATCCAAAAGATCATCAGAGAGTGCTTGAGAACCCAGTACTTTTAGTTACTGTCTTGAATTAAGCACAGAACCAGGAGGAAACAGAACGTATTTTTGGTAAAGGATGGTAAAACTGGGCATCATTGGCTCCTGGATAAGACAAAATCCCAAAGGCAGAATTTTCTGTGGCTTTGCGCAGAGAGTGAGAACAGGCCTGGTATTGACAGGTGGCAGATGAGTCAGGGATTTGCAGTGTCCAGATCAGCTGGGCGGCAGGAGGGCAGAGGAACTGGCTGAAGTTTGCGTCTGACTTTTGCCACTGCAGTGAAATCTGGGAAGCTTTCCTAGGACCTGCACAGAGACAGGAATTTCCCTGTGTAAGCAAATGCAGTCTTGGGTATGCCTACGGGAGTCCTGGCACTGTTTGTGCCCAATGGCAGTACAGGGGAGCAGCAAGACTCCCACAGCGTTGACAGTCTTCCCAGGCTGCACGGTTTTGGTCTCAGCACAGCTGCTCTGACAGCACCACACCAGTACAGACAGAGAAATTGTTGCTATTGCTCAGGTCTGACCTCAAGAAGCACAAGTGAGTTCTTTCAGAGGACTTGAATTCTGCTTTTCACAGAGATGCCGTGTTAGAATTAGATAAGGATGGATTTGTGCAAGAAAAGGTCTCTGAGGGACAAAGGGGAGCACAGTAGGCAAGGCTGGAAATCTGGTAAGTGCTGAAGAAGAGAAGGATGCAAAGAGGGTTGTTAGAAAATTTCCGAGATATGTAATCCAAAGGCACGGGTCATCATCATGTGATACCATCAGTCTGTGTTTCTCTGCGTACCATAGATGAGTGAGATCATGTGGTATTTGGCCTTTTCCCTATGACTTATTCTGCTTAACATAACACCCTACAGTTCCATCCACATTGTGGTGAAAGCTAAAATTTCATCTTTTCTTAGAGCTGTATAGTATTCCACTGTGAACACATTTATCCCAACTTCCTTATTGAGTCTCCTGGAAGTGGATCTGTTTCCATCTCCTGCCTTTTGTGTTTAGTGCTGCAATGAATGTAGGTGTGCATGTACCATCTATATGTGATGTCAGGGCAGAGCTTCAGTGAGTGGAAGTGTGCATGTATCTATTGACAAGTCTTGGCTTTGGGTGGTAGTTAGGTAAAATAAGTTGGCTTCTCCAAATAAAAGTTGGGGCCAGAGCCATAGTACAGTGGGAGGGTGTTTGCCATGTGCATGGCCAACTTGAGTTCAACCCCCAGCATCCAATATTGTCGCCTGAGCACTGCTAGGAGTAATTCCTGAGAGCAGAGCCAGGAGTAACCCCTGAGCATCACCAGACATGACCCAAAAAGACAAAAATAAGTTAATACTATTATAACCATAATATCTAAATTACATATTTTGTTTTATATAAAAGAATCTCAGGCAATTTCATAGTTTGGAGAAACATTCAGTCCAGGTAGATGCAAACCCCATAGCAAAGAGAGCCTGCATGGGACAGAGATCATCAGGCTTTAGAACTGCTGCATGAAGAGTCACCAACGGGTTTATGAGATCTGCAGTCCGGTGGCTTAAACTCAACAGAGGCTCTCCACGGAAAATTGGAGCAAGTGTTCCCATGACTGCCACAGTTCATTTACACTTTTGCTTTCTTATTCCTCAGGTATTTGCTAAA
Source organism: Cryptotis parvus (assembly GCA_021461705.1). Classification (NCBI taxonomy): domain Eukaryota; kingdom Metazoa; phylum Chordata; class Mammalia; order Eulipotyphla; family Soricidae; genus Cryptotis; species Cryptotis parvus. Next base: position 33,130 of record JAJIBD010024538.1, on the reverse strand, counting down.
TCTCACAACTTTTAGATATTCAACAGCACACAAAAACACATATTGCTGATAAGTCTATAATTACAATATTCCAGACATATTGTGAATGCCTAGACAATATGTTAGGATTAATTTCTTCCAACATATGTAAGAGACACATTCATTATTACTCATATATCGAGTAAGTGAGCCTCAGCAATATTTCATAAATGCTATAGCCTGAAACTACAGTATCTCATCTAATCTAATTCAGTTTCTACAAGATGCAGCATTATTTTATGTGACAAGAAGACGGCAAAGAGCACTGCCAATTATCTTTATCACTGCATTTTTGGTTTGTTTTTTGGGGTTTTTGTTTTGTTTTGTTTTTGCTTTTTGGTCACACCAAGTGATGCTCAGGGGTCACTTGTGGCTCTGCACTCAGGAATTACTTCTGTCAGTGCTCAGGGGACCATATGGGGATGCCAGGGATTGAAGCCAGGTTGGCTGCATGCAAGTCAAACACCCTACCCACTTCACTATAGCTCTGGCCCCATCATTGCATTGTTAATAAGATGCATTGTTAATAAGATCCTTAATCTCAGAAGTTAGATTATGGAAAAAATATGACTCATACATTCAAGTAGATTTTATACAAAAGTACCATCTCTATTCGCAAAGATTTCAAAATTGTTTTCATAAAAGAAAAAAAGGAGCTGGAGAGATGACACAGCAGGTAGGGTGCATGCCTTGCATGAGGTTGATCCAGCTAGATTCCCTGCACACCATAAGTGATCTCTAAGTTCAGAGACAAGAGCACTGCCAGGTGTGGGACAAACCTCAAAAGAGAAAAGAGAATGGAAAAGAAAAGAAAAAAACATGTGAGGGGAAGTAATACTTGTTAACTCAATGGAAAGAGACTCTTTCACATTGTACTTGTATGTATATCAGCATCAGGTTGAGTTTTTAACTCTCTTGGCATTTTCAATGATATTCTAACAAAAGCTGAAAAAATGAATTAGTGATATGAGGCATCCTTGCTGACTGATCATAGTGAGATCAATCTATAGTAATCACCACACACACACACACACACACAGAGAGCATCTACCAGGGTAACAACTTGCACAGTCACAACAAACACGGGATGGGAAAGACCTTTCTAATCTCAGCAGGAGTGCAGACTTGTGTTACTTGAAGCGTTGGTGCAATGTTGGGACCTCACCTTCATTTCAGCAGATGATTAGTTGCTGAAAGTTGTTTGTTTTGAACATGGGTCCACGTAAGCCACCTAGACAAGTCCTGGACTTAACCTCAGATATTGATTGAATGAAAAACTATCAGGGTTACTGGAGAGATAGTACAGCGGGTAAGATGCTTGCCTTACACATACTGGACATGAATATGATCCCTGGCATCCCATATGGTCTCCTGAGCTCCACCATGAGTAATTTCTTAGTGTAGAGCCAGGAGGAAGCCCTGAGCATCACCAGGTATGACTCAAAAAACTTAAAAAATGGAAAAAAGAGGAAGGAAGGAGAAGGAGGGAGAGGAAGGGAAGAAAGGGAAAGGAAGAAGGAAGGGAGGGAGGGAGGAGGTGGGAGGGGGAGAGAGGGGGGGGGGAAGGGGAGGGAGGGGGAGAGGGGGGGGGGAGGAGGGAGGGAGGAAGGAAGGGAAGGAGGGAGAGGAAGGAAGAAAGAAAGAAAGGAAGGAGGGAGGAAGGGAGGGAGGGAGGACAGTGGGAGGGAGAGAAGGAGGGAGGAAGGAAGGAAGGGAGGGGAGAAAGGAAGGGAGGGGAGGAAAAAGGACAGAAGCCATCGTGCCTCTTGCCAAGTTTGCCTACAGTCACCAGCCCTCTGTGACCTTGTCTGCTACCTCTTCCACCTTGTTCACCATACTTTATCACACTGGCCCTCTGCTCTTTCTTTGAAGAGATGGACCTCTCTCCACTTCCATCCCTTTACAAGTGCTCTTCATGGATGATTCTCCCATGGTCCCCCCTGCCGCTGCCACATCAGGATGGACCTCCCACATGGCGGCAGCCAAGTTCCTGCAAGGACCAAAGTGGGTGGTGTTGTGTTACACCCCACCTGTTAAGCCCCTGGATGTTAGCCTGTTAATCTAACTGGTGGAGTGAGGGCCGACTCAACCAACGAGGAGGCAGGGTGACAGCTGCGGAAGCAACACCCACTAAGGTTATCCAGGAAAGACTTAAATACACTAATAGGAATCTTGGAAGCCCCCTCTCACCCTGACCCGTCTCCTTCCACCTCCAGCAGAGCTGGAAGGGAGGAAGCCCGATGAGGAGGAGCCAACACGGTACCATATGCAGATAGAAGTGGAGGTATCTGGTAAAAAAACACACAGACAGGCCTGGAATCAACCTTGAAGGCTGGTTCCCCAACACACACATACACACACACACACACACATACACACATACACACACACACACACGCATGCGCACATGCATGCACACAAGCGCAAGCTCAGTGCTTACTCCTGGCTGCGGACATCACTCCTGGCTGGGTTCAGGGGACCACATGGGATGCCATGGTCAGCAGCATGTAAAGCAAATGCCCTACTCTCTGCACTATTGCTCTGGCACCATGCTTGTCAGCCCCCCAAACCAACCCCAGTAAAGGCTCCTGTTTGGGTCAGTATTCAAGCTTTCTCAGATCTTTTCTTGAACAAATAAGAGGCCACAGGGGAGTAGTCCCCTTCTGAGTGCATTTCACAGGCTAGCCTTTTATTCTTGGTTAAGGTCTCAATATAAAGCTTGCTTGCCTGTAACTTTCCATCATACCACCTGCTAATTTCTTTACCAATGTGCTTCCTCGTTGTATAATAATTTGCTTTATTCATTAGCATCGTTAAGAGAAGGGATCTTGTTCATCATACTCAGCGGGATACTTAGCACATAGTAGACACTTATATATGAGGTAACAAATGATTTCGTTGAGAATTTAATTATGGAGCCATGACACAAATCTAAGACACAGAAAGCAGTTAGCTGTTCTAAAAGAGAGGGAGACAGAGACAGAGAGATAAGAGAGAGAGAGGGAGAGAGGGAAAGAGAGAGAGATTTTTGTGTGGAAACTGTCAAGGAGATGTTAAAATAGAAGAATGTGGGCAAAATTAAGTTAGGAAGGACCAAGGAGTGGGAGGTGGGGAACAGTTGAAGAAATGCAGTTACAAGAGGGGGAAGTTTTTTTCATTGTTTCTGTGGGTTTGAAACACATTCAGTACTGGAATCACTTTACCTTTATTTCTCTGCCCTGATAGGCTCTCTTACTTGCTGGAAAGTATGTCAAGACCAATTATTCTGCCTTCTCCCCTAAAGTGTGTGGTGGGATTAGTGGACAAAACACAATTTTGAAATTAAACTCACATAGGGTTCCTGAGAATATAGGAAATTTGGGGGGGACCAAAGAATAAAGAAACTGCCCTCACTTCTACTGTGTGCCTCAGGGGCAATGTGGTTCCCACTGCTAGGAGAGAGCCCCAGAATTCCTTCCAAGCTTTCAAAAGTAGAGATATATTTTACTAATTACTGCGTCTTCACTCAGCTTTGCCCATTTACCCCCAACCAGAGATAAACTAGAACACATAATTTGATATTCACTTGATCACTTGACATCCTGTTATTCGTCAATTTGCTCGAGCGGGCACCAGTAACATTTCCATTTGACTTGATCACGTGCCAGTGTAGCCCAATGGCATCTGCTTGCTTCAGGAATATGAAGAGCCTCAAACTGTTCGTTCAGGATCTTGACAAAGAAGTCTGACCATCTTGTAGGTGGGCGGCCACGTGATCTTTTGACGTCCTGTGGGATCCAGTCAGTAATGGCTCTAGTGCAGTGGTCATCTCCAAATGGTATTACATGTCCAGCCCATCTGATTTTCAATGTCTTAGCAAATGAGACAGCATCCCTGACTCTGGATCATCAATGGAGGTCGGAACTCCAGATTCCTTCTCTCACTTGAGTGAGGCATGATATTCCAAGCATAGCTCTTTCAATTCCTCTTTGAGAGACCTGAATGCTATCCGATATACCATTTCATTGGTAAAGAAGCAACAGCACCCAGTCCAGACAAAGTCAGGCCTGAACACCTGAAGAATCTGACATCAATACTCATCAATACACTGGCTCGGCTCTTCACACACTACCTGTCTGAATGCAAGGTGCCCTCCCAATGGAAAACCAGCAGAGCAGTTCTACTGTTCAAGAAGGGAGACAACCACAACATTGGCAACTATTACCTCATCTGCCTGTTGTCTGTCATCTACAAGCTGTTCACTTGAGTCATCCTGAACAGGATTGGCAGAACATTAAATGAAGGACAACCATGCAAGCAAGATGGCTTCCGGAAAGGATTCAGCACAATCGACCATATCCACACAGTAACCAAGCTCATTGAGGTTTTTAGGAGTTAAAGATGCTGCTTTGTCTCACGTTCATTGATTTAAAGAAAGCCTTTGATTCTGTGGAGACTGAAGCAGTCATCGAATCCCTAGCCAAACAGGGGGTTAAAACCCAAAACATCAAGATCTTTTGTGAGCTGTATTACGGATTCACTACCAGGACCTCACCATTCTACAAAGAAGTGATCATTGATGTCAAAAGAGGGGTTTCATCAGGGCGATACCATCTCACCAAAACTCTTCAGCGCCACGCTCGAGAATGTCATGTAACAATTAGAATGGGAAGGAATGGGAGTGACGATAGAAGGTCAGCAACTACAACACCTCCGCTTTGCTGATGACATCGTTTTTATAACACCAAACATTAGCCAAGCGGCACAAATGCTGGCTGACTTCGACAGAGAATGTGGAAAGATAGGTCTACTGCTGAATCTCAGAAAAACAACATTCATGAAAAATGAACTAGTTCCAGAGGGCCCATACACTCTCAATGGAACAAACATCTCTGAATGCAGCAGTTATGTGTATCTAGGTCAAGAACTCAACTTGATGAACGACCTAAAACCTGAGCTGCACAGGAGGAAGAGAGCGGCATGGAATGCCTTCAAGAGCATTGAAGAAATTGGGCGGGAGCCGGGGGCGCAGCGGGTAGGCCGTTTGCCTTGCCCGGGCCGGCCTTTGCCAGCCTGGGTTCGATCCCCGGCATCCCATATGGTCCCCCGAGCACCGCCAGGAGTAATTCCTGAGCGCAGAGCCAGGAGTAACCCCTGAGCAACATAGCAAAAAAAAAAAAAGAGCATTGAAGAAATAGCTAAAAGGACAAAGAACCTCCGGCTCCTGCGCATATCTTCAACTCCACCATTCTCCCTGCATTAACATATGCCCCAGAGACCTGGGCACTACAAAAGCAGGATGAGAATTTGATATTTTTTAAATAACATTTTATTTATTTTATTTGTTCACAGAATCATGCAATTTGCGCAACTTTGAATTTCATAGATTTTCATGCCGTACAGTTTGAGCGTCAAGGCTTGATATATTTTGTACATGTCTAATTTGATGTTCAATAGTTCAGTGGGTATTCATCTTTATTGTCTATGGAAGCATCTCTCCTTATTAAAAGCCTTGTCTTTTTGTTTGTTTATTTTTGTTTTGGGGCCACATTCAGCTATGCTCAAGGCTTGAATCTGGTCCCAAAGGTTATTCTTTTGGTGCTGGCAAAACAAGGTGTGTGGGGGGGCCATATCTGGGGCCAGAGATCAGATTAAGTTTGGCATGTGCAAGAGTAGTACCTTATCCCTGTTTTATCTCTTTGGCCCCACACTCTCTTTTTTCTTTATTCACTCATTAGTTCATGTCCCCTAACTCCACACTGAACATACACTGAGCTCCTTGAACCAAGATCACACCTTATTATAATTCTCCTGTCAGCAAAAAGTCTTCCACAAAATAGCTTCCTGATATGTGCTGAATTAAATAATGAGTTCTGAGAACTTCCAAAAGTTCAGGTTTCTGTTCTCTTTAGCAGACCAAATTTCCTCAGTTCACGTGAGCCCAAGCTGGTTGCTAACTGCTAACCATTTAAACCAAAAAAAATCTGTGTTCTTCTTTCCAAAGACTATTAAACATATGAAATGTCATTTAGCCTTAAATGATCTGCGATTTAATATGGGAAACCTCTCCACACTAATGATTGTATATGACTGAATAAGAATAGAGATAACTAAACTAAATGTAACGTTCTGCTATCATGGAATATTTAAAAATACCAAGCAAAATTCTTTTCTGCCAACCTCAACAATCTAAGAAGTTTCTTGCTATTTCAGAATTTGAAGGGAATATTAATCACTATAATGTGGTCGAGGACAACACCATGTGACAGAGCTGGGAATGAAATCATTTGGGTCTGTATTTTCTGGAAATATGCCCTGAGTAGTTTTCTCTTGACATGTCCAACTATTTAACTTAACTATTTTACTTAATATTAGTAATTATCATAACCTATTTATAAAATTATATTTAGAGTATAAAGGAATCATTTTAAAAAATTGTTCAGAGTAAGAGAAGTAGAGAAAAGTAATTGTTGAGGGCAAACTAGCATCATCCTAATAGTACATGGTGAAGACTGTTCTAGCAATAAAAACCTTAAGGAGTCATTTCATAATTGTGGTCTGCACTGTTGTAATGGTGGTGGGTTTTGGGTTCAATATTGAATGCTTGTAAGAAACTAACATGAACATCTTTGTTAAAAAATAAGTAAAAGCCCACTATGTTTAATAAGTTCAGTAAGTGAAAGCAATAACATAGATGGTCCAATTCACACATAACAATTCAATAAAAAGTTCATGACTTTAGCAATGCCATTCTGAGATATATGTTGTAATAAATGATGTAATCAGTGCCTGCTAAGGGAGGAGGCGGGGAGGGGGTAGGTGGGAAATGATGTCTTTGGTGGCAGTAAGAGCACATTGGTGGTGGGACTGATGTTGCAATATCGAATACTTGAAACAACTGTATTGTGAACAACTTTATAAATCACAGTGCATAATTAATTTTCTTAAATAAAAGAGTCATTTCAATGGTTGACAGTATATTTGCTCCCTGCCTTAGGAGACTTTGAATTTAGGCAAAATAATCATATTGAAGTTAATATATTATTTATTCTATAAACATCTATTTATTATGTTTACATCTCTTTAAAAGAAGGCAGAAATTGGTGGTAGAAATCAATGTGGCAATTTTTTTTCCATCCGATTTCCTTTCTATTAATCTTGTTCGGTTGAATTCTGTCAGGTCTTCAGAAGAAATTTTGGATCTTCCCAAATTCCACTTTCACTGAAAAGATTAATAAGGAAATGTTAACTGTTATTAAAAAACTTTATTAAAAATGTTTTAATAATTGTTATTAATTTTTGTTATTATATTATAATATTATATATTACTATTATAATTAATATTATTATTAAATGTTAACTGCTATTAAAATTTTTTTATTATTAAAAAAAAACTGCAGCAGTTTTTTTTTTTCAATCCAGCCCACGTATGCTGATCCAGAGACTTACAGACATGGGGCAGAGCTGCTACTTGCTCTCCCTGTGCCCAGTGGCTCACGAGGCACCCAGGAGGGATGGCGGGTTCTAGCCCTGGCCCGCCACTCCAGCAGAGCCGCACAACAAGCCAGATGAGCCCCCTCACTCCATCCTGCCTCCATTTTCCACATCCGAACTTCCCTCTCGTCAGAACTCCATCCAGCGACAGCCTATCACAGCCGGGATCATCGACATCTACCCTGCAGCAGTTTTTTTTTTTCAATCTGGCCCAGGTATGCTGAACCAGAGACTCTCAGACATGGGGCAGATCTGCTACTTGCTCTCCCTGTGCCCAGCCGCTCACGAGGAGCCCAGGAGGGATGGCTGGTTCTAGCCCCTGGCCTGCCACCCCAGCAGAGCCGCACAACAAGCCAGATGACCACCCCCAACTCCATCGGGCCTCCATTTTCCACATCCAGACTTCCCTCTTGTCAGAACTCCACCCAGCGACAGTCTATCACAGCCAGTCTCATAAATGCTATATTTAGAGGTGACTACAAGGGTATGCCACCTGCACAGCAAGCCTGGCAAACTGCCCGTGTTGTATTGATATACCAAATACCAGTAACAATTATATTAGTTCATTCCCATGACCTAATATAATGGTTTGAGGCTCTTTATGTTCCTGGAGCGAGCAGATGCCCTTGGGCTCTACTAGCATGAGACAGGACATATTGGAGATATTACTGGTGCCCACTCGAGCAAATAGATGATCAATGGGAGGATAGTAATAGTGATAACTGTTATTTTTACCCACCTTGAACAGCTCCTGTCTCTGATACTCACCACAATCATAGCCTGATCATAAGATCAACTGGAAGCATTTTTAGGAAATGAAATGTATGAAAACCCCTTTGTGAGGCCAGATTAATGATGTCACAGAGACTGGATAAAGACTCCCAACAGCTGCAAACAGTCAGCCACAGAGTGACACAGAATTCATAAACCATGTGAAGAGTTTGTGCCCTGGAAAAGCTCTAAAATGTTCCATTATTAAATTACTCAACTTAAATCATTTTCAGATGAGCAGATTTAGGACAAACATGGCCAATATTTTGTTAAGTACCTCACACATTCCAAAAACAAATGAAAAACAGTAAAGCAGAATGGTCTGTTCTTTACTTCTTCTCTTACTTTCACAGGTGGCTCAGATTCAGTTTTTAAAGTACAATCGGAATAAATATTCAGTACGTTTGCCCTTAGAACTTTTTTTTTAAAAAAAACCCTCATATTTCTATTATTTTATGCTTACTTTATTCCTGGGTCATAAGGTTTTGTGTCTTCAGTTTTCCTTCTGTGCACCTTCACTATGTGCACCTTCCTCTTCAGGTTTAGGAACAATCTGCTCTGTTTTTCAGTAAGGATCATCTCAGTGTGGCAGGGAGAGTTCATAGAGGGTTTGTTTCACCCCTGAGCCCTCTAAGTTCTTTTGGCACGGCTTGGGTACTTTGTTCACCTAGATATGCTCAATGACCAGCTCTAAACCTTAAGCTCAGCATTACTTCTGCATTTTTAAGCATGTGCAGTAAAAAATGCAGCAGTCTTTTGGGCCAACCACCCTGTGTCCAGTCCCACTATTTGGCCTGGGCAAACCTACCAATGCCAATGTATAGTGACATCCTTCAAATATTTAGAGGCTTTTCTGATATGCATACCTTTATGGCTGAGCCATTTCCGTGTGTTCTTGAAGTGGACAGAAAGGTTCAAGCCCCTGGACTTGTATGATTTTGTTGGGTTCTTGGAGTCCAGCAAGCAGTGCATCATCTTGGGACCTCCACAAAGGCCACTCAAGAAGAGTAATAGCAATGGCTACTGGAAGAATTCCTGAGAACTGTAACCAGTGATGTAAAGTTAAAAATCTCAAATAACTTATTAAAAAGAGTTTAAATGGTTTATATCTAAACTCTTGGGACAATTAGAGTAGTGAATATCATGACAATTAATAAATGGTAGATCCATGAATAGATTTATTTATTTTAGAAAGTATTGTTATTATCACACTTAAATATAGCAATTCTCATGTCAACAATGAATGGGATTGATTCTACAGACTTCAAGTCCAACACTGTAGACAAAATTCAAAATTTAAGCACTCAACCAAGTACAATTATATTCAAGTATTTAAAGGAAAAATAAAATGAGGAGAAAGATGCTTCCAGACCCCAGACCAAGCTGAGTCTACTGGGATATCCTAGAGGGAGATGGGTGAGCCCACCACATGTCCAAACAGAAGCCCTACAGATGAAAACTCCCACACTCCACAATTGCCACCATGTTCACAAGGCCAGACCCCACTGTTCAGATGAGCCCCATCTAGAAATGAATCAATTGGAAAACTTGGTTATGCAGATTTTGTGACTGAAATCTCCAGGCTTTCACAGAGACAGGGTTGGGCTACCTCCCCATCTTCTTGTTCTTCCAGAAGTCCCGGCAGTTGCACTCACACCCCAAAGCCACCACACAGTTAAAAATTTAACTCCAGCTTTATCACTCTGTTCAAAATTTTGTGATTCCTGTTAGAAATACAGCCAGGTGACATCTCAAAGTCTACAATATTGATAAACTGAGTAGCACACCACATTTAATGGTATGTAAATTAGAAGGCAACCAATAACAAAGCAAAACACACACTGCCTATCCTGTAACAACTTATAATACTTATGTTATTTCTTATACAAAGAAAGACTTAATTGTACCAAGGTGAGAATCTTCACTTTCTTCTGAGAAAACATTCCTTGATAATTTTTAGCAATTTATTATCTAGCAATTTATAATTTTTAGCAATATATTATTTAGGAATATTGAATATCTAATAAATTATTATTAACAACTTAAATTAACAATTTAACTAATTTAATTTAACAAATTAAATTAACAACTTAACTAAAAAATTTTAAAAAATAAAATGAGGAGAGCACTAGAAGATATAAATAATAACCCAAACAAAAAAGAAGTTGAAAAATATGATATCTAAAAATGTGGGAGGTTACTGGACAAGTCACACAGAAGATGTAAAAAATAGAACTATCTAAAATGAAGCACAGTGGGGAAAATTTTTTTAAATTAACAGCTCAAGGAAATAAAAATAGAAATCACACACTGGAGGAAAATATTTGCAAATGACATTTAATAAAGACCTGCCCAAAATATAAAAATAACTCATAACACTCAACAGAAAGAAAATTAACAATTTCACTAAAAATGAGTGAAAAACCTGAATATGCATAAAGCCAAAGAAGTTGTGTGGATGTCAAATAAGAAATAAGGGGATTTGTGAACGTCATGTCATAAGGAATTGCAATCATGTGTATAACTGTCATATAAATATAATCATGTGTAATAACTATAACACATTATCACATATCTATGAGACTAGTGAAAATCCAAAACACTGACAACAGCAAATACTGATAAAGACATGAAATGACATCAGGAACTCTTGGACTTTGCTGAGGGGAACAGGAATGATATGAGTACTTTGGAAGAATGTTTGGCAATGTATTAAAAATACACATAGTTTTTTTTTTGTTTTGGGGCTATACATATTTTAAATATGTAGCTCATTACATATTTATAATGTATTTATAATATATTTATTATAATAAATGTTATTATTTAACATTTATTAAAATGAAGTTAAAACTTATTCACACAACAATCCACATAAGAATGCTCTAGTAGGAAATAGATGTTATTCATAACTGCTGAAACTTAGAAGCAAACAAAATACTTTCAGATTTTGTTTGCTTCTAAGCAAACAAAAATTAATAAATTCAGACAATGGAATACTATTATTTTGCTAAATGTCAATGAATTATACATGAATAAGACATGAAAGAACCTTAAATACATAACACAAATTGAAGGATGCCAACCTTAAAAGAAAATATACTGTCTTTTTTTTTTTTACTTTTTTGGGTCACACCAGGCAATGCTCAGGGGTTACTCCTGGCTTTTCGCTCAGGAATTACTCCTTGTGGAGCTCTGGGGACCATATGGGATGCCAGGGATTGAACCTGGGTCGACCATGTGCGTGGCAAACACCGTACATGCTGTGCTATTGCTCCGACCCCTAAAATATACTGTCTTATTCCAACTATATTGCATACTGGATAACGGAAAAACTATGAATACTTAAAACAATAAGTGGTTGTCACATGTTTGGGGAAAAGGAAGATGAGTAGCTAGAGCACAGAAAACTTATGTCATCATTCATTCTATCACTATCACTATCACTATCACTATCAATCTTCCCGTTCATCATCTATTTGCTAGAGCGGGCACCAGTAATATCTCCATATGTCCTATCTCATGCTAGTAGAACCCAAAGGCATCCGCTTGCTCCAGGAACATAAAGAGCCTCGAACCATTATATTAGGTCAAGGGAATGACCTAATATAAATGTTACTGGTGTTTGGCATATCAAATACTACACGAGCAGCTTGCCAGGCTTGCCGTGTGGGTGGCATACTGTTGTAGTCACCTCTAAATAAAGCATTTATTGATGAACCTCGCGGCCGCTAGCAGCAGCGCGAGCCGGGCTGTGATAGTCTGGTCTGCTGGGTGGAGTTGTGACAAGAGGGAAGTCTGGATGTGGAAAATGTTATAAATGTAATAAGTGATGTAGGTAGGAAAAGTTGTAATTAGAATTCATATGCTATAATTCATTATTAAATTCACAATTGAATAGAATGAAATATACTGTATCGTTTCTTGCCCCTCCACATTTGCATTGTTCCAGAGCAGCAAACATTAGAAAGCAAGACCAGATCTGAAAAGACCAAATGAAAAGCTCACTCACACCCTTTCTTATTGCCTCATGCTCTGAACATGACCATTGTATTGTGCACACTCACACATCTCTGGCACAAATTACATCATTTAAGGTTTAGGAATCACTGGAGGATCTCGCCAATTTGTACAAATTAGTGACCCGATTAAAATGACCTTTAAGAAGTTAGTAAAAAATCAGCAGTGATGAAATGTAAGCTGCTGCCTCTTACTTCAGACTAATTAGAGGAGGAAGGCAGAGGAAGGGATAGATCCCCTTTACACACACACACACACACACACACACACACACATAGAAATAAGCATCAATTTTCACTTAAAACTTTTCAGTCTCTGGGGCCAGAAATAGCACAGCAGAGAGGGCATTTGCCTTGCACGTGGCTGACCCGGGTTCAATACCTGGCATCCCATATAGTCGCCCCAAGCACTTCCAGGAGTAATTCCTGAGTGCAGAGCCAAGATTAACTACTGAGCATCACCGGGCATGACCCAAAAAGCAAAAATAATAATCATAAGAATAAAAATAAACTTTTCAGTATAGATATGCAGTTTTTTTAATATGTGAAAATGTGCATTTATGCATATGTACAATGGGTTGATCATTATGGCCTATTAACTGGGTCATGTTCTGATAAATAGGTCATGGGAATATAGACAGCTATCCCAAGAACCTATTTTACACTTATATGAGATATTTAAGTAAAAATGTGAGTATAATTATTCTTATAAAAATTATAAGTTCCATAAACTATTAAGGAACATAAGCTCATGCACATGGCTGGCTGGTTTTGCTCTAATTACACTCCCCAGAATGGAGGGAAGAGTGCCGCACACGTGCCGCACCCTGAATGGATAGCTCTTCCAGAGCAGACCAAAGGGAGGAGGCACTCCAGGGCACACAGAGGACTAGCTGGTCATGGTACTGCCCTGGCGCCTTCAGCAGGTTGGCAATAAGGATATCAGTGTTGAATTCCCTGGGTGGGCAATCTGAAACCTCAGAAATCCTGGAAGAGAGCCAAGTGGGGGACTGGTTTTCCCCTCATGTCTAACGGAGTAATGTTACAAGGGTCTTCCCTGGTCTAAAGAGGAGAGCAGTATGGGGCCAGAGCAACAGTCCAACTAGTAAGTCATTTGCCTTTCTTAGGTCAACCTAGGTTTTGTATCTGGCATCCCATATGGTCTCCCCAAACCCTCTCAGGAGTATACTTTCTGAGAGTAGAGCCAGAACTAAACCTGAGCACCACTGGGGGTGGCCCCAAAACAAAACAAAAAGGAGGGGCAGAAGTCACTATTTCACATAAAAGCAAGCTTATTTTTCACAAAGTGTTTCTTAATGTTTTATACATTTCTTGGCATAATATAAAGTATACAGATGAGCACATGCTGCCTGGGCGCACATGCTGCCTGAGCCCATGTGCCACTTGAGCCGATGTGGCCAAGCACATGTGGTGCCTGGGCACATGTGTTGCCCACATCTCCCCTCTTGAGATATGTACTCTCTCTCTCTCTCACTTTCCATCCTTCTTCCCATTCCTAAAACCTCCATAATAAAATTGTTTAACTTCACTGCTCGTCTACTACTGAAAATTCTTTTTCTGCAAGAAAGACAAGGAACCCTGGGGAAAACCCTGGATAAGGCCTAGGACTGTCTTGCCTTTTATCAGTAATTAGCCTGCCCAGTAGGTCCCAGAAAGCAGAGGTGGCTGGGGAGAAAGCAACCATCTCTCTCCCCTTCCGGCGTCACATAAGCCACCCGTGAGGCCCACCTACATCATTTTGGTGACCGTGATGGGACATTGCAGTGTAGAGTTCCCTCAGAAGGAGGTAATCTGTGAAAATCTGCTGAGAAGGGCCACACCCCATGTTTGAGGGCTTACTTCTGGCCCTGAGGGGAAAGTTGCCACTTTCACCCTTATTTAACCCCTATGCCCCTGAAAATATGGGGTCGGGATCTACATGAGCAATGGCGGACTCACTACACTATTCCTCTGCCAGCCCACTCTCCATCGCCTAATTCAGAGGCAACTCCTTTTTAATTGGGGCTGTTATTTAAATGCAGACCAAAAAAGGGGTGTGCCTCTGCTTGACTTTTGTCTTCTTAAGAACTTTGCACAACTGTTGAAGGAAACCTCTCATCTGAGTCTATGTCATCCTTATAGGTGACAGTCCCACCGAGAAACTCTGGGTCCTGCTCCTCCTCATCCAGAGTCCGAGTCTATCGCCTGATTCAGCCCTCAGCCCGCCAGAGGATCCACAATCCTCCAATGTTCAGCCATGACCTATCCCCAAGGAAATCAGAGAAATCAACAGAGGATCTGTGGAAAAAGGCTTCTAACTCCATAGCACTAAGTATATCCTTCACATACCTCTTTTACAGGTTGCTGATTGGACAATACCAGAACACCGTGTTTGAATTAATAACTTCTTTCTTATATCCCAGTCTACTACCTTTTATTTTCTATCACTTTTATTTTCTATCACCTTTTACTTTCTCTTTAGGATGTTCTCTTCATCCTGTTTTCATTGAAGCTTCTCTTGTCTTTCTTTCTGTCCCTGGACTTGAATTCATACCAAGTCCTTGATACTCATTACTTATAAGAACTCATTAAAATTATTTTATTTCCTAAATATAGTCCTCCTGAAGGTCTCGTGAAAAGGCTGTTCCAGTGCTCCTATAAACCCACTGATCTCCTGATTGTTGCTGTCCTGATAATTGATTCATTGCTGTGACACTACTGCTACTATTGTAGAAGCAGTTCTTCTAACCTCGGTCCAGTCCCATGCTTCCATCAAAATTGAACAAAAACTCTCACCATTTATAGACACTGCAAGCTACAATCAATCATGACATTGTGTACCCATTGGACATTTTTTGAAGAACCCTGCTGTCGATTCAGGGACCGATTGAAAATGTATTATTATTCCTCCATTGTGTTACCCAACAAACTCTGTTCTGGGTCCAGAGGTTGATTGATTGACATACTGTATTATAGTTCTCTTCTTTGTATTACCCCATAGATAGAATTATTATAGTTCCTCCTTTGTATATCCCCCATAGAGAGAAGGGGTCCGCTTTTATTTAGGACCAGAATAGGTATTATTTATTTACTTTATGTTAACATTTTAATTCCTAGGCATCCATTATATTCCCTAACCTAAATCTCCTATTGCCTATAAAATTAATTTAAGTTCCTAAAACTCATACAAAAAGGGTCCCATTGTGGGACTAGATGGACCTAGGGAATGCCGAAAGAAAGCTACCCTGACTTTGACATGAGATGGATATTAATCAAGATTCCATAAATCCAAGATCCTGTGCTTAAGAATCCTAAGTCATAAAACAAACTCTTTGATAATTCCAAGGCATGCTTATGTTTAAGGACCCTATTGGGTTAAGGAAAAAAATTGATTTTGGGCTTGAGGAATATGGTTTGGGTTATGTAATGAGATGTCCTTCTTACTGCAATTTTTTCTATTAAAAATTTTTTTAGAGAAAAAGGGTGATATGTTAGGGTTATGGCTCCTTTAAGATTTAAAGTCAAGTATCCTAATTATGAGGAAAAACAGTTGGGAGAAACAGTTGAGGAGTCAGCTGATACTGGGTTCTCAGCCTGGCTGGCAGGAGTGAGTTGGAGGAGCAGAAAGCCTGGCAGGATAGAGTGTTAGAGGAGCAGAGAGAAGGGTTGACTGAGCTTGCCTAAGGGCAGTGCTTGGAAACAGTTGAAGAGAGCCTTAAAGGGAGCTCAGAGCCTCCGACTGGTTCTTTACCTAATACTGTCAGTTAATCAGCCACACAGCTGAAAACTGATATATGTGGGAAAGGGAATATATGGGAACTATGAATGTTTTTTTTTTTCGAGTGGGGACCACATCTTGATATTCTTAGATCTTAGCCTTGGCTCTGTGCTCAGAGATAACTAGCAGTGATTCTCTGGAGACTATATGTGGTGCCAGGTAATGAACCTGGGTTGGCTGTAGGCCAAGGAAAGCATGCTACTGCTGTACTATCTCTCCGGCACCAATGGAGGTTCATCAATATAACTAATGCATATATAGTGGGGAGGATTGCCTATGTGGTATGACAGGGCATATGGGAACTCTGTACTTTCTGCGCAGTGTTGCTATAAATCTGAAATCGCTATAAATTTCTTCTAAAACTTTTAAAGTAAACACAACCATAATTATTCTTGGGATAATATGAAGCATCTAATATTCATGCAATTCATGACCTAGAAAAAGAAATGATGGAGAATGAAAGTTAATTTCAATAAACAATAATTATACATTTTCTGAAATGAATAAAGACTATACCCTCCCCAAAAATCTTATTCCTACAAAATGCCTCAAAGGTACTTTATATTCAAATTCCTGAAATCCAGTGAAGATAAACTCAAGCATTCACAAAAGAACAACATACCAAGTACAATGGAACAAAGAGAAGAATTAATGCATATTTCATAGCAAAACCATACTGTCTAGAAGAAAATCGAAAGATTTCTTTTGTGGTTTTGTTGTTGCTGTTGTTTTGGCGCCACACCTGGTAGTGCTCAGGACTTACTCCTGGCTCTATAATCATGAATCACTCCTGGAACTGTTTGGGGGATAGTATGGAGATGCTAGAGGGCCCACCTGCTCCAGAACCCTGATGTCAAAAGGCACAGTCATGTCCAAGTGGCTCTTTGCACCTCTACTCCCAGTACCAGGTACTTCTGGAGGAACCATTTTTTAAAAATTTTATTATACCACTGTGAGATAACTACAAACTGTTCATGATTAGGTTTCAGTCATACAGTGTTCCAGCACCCATCCCTCCACCAGTGCACATTTCCCACCACCAGTGTCCCCTGATTCCCTCCCCTCTATTGCAGGTACTTTTCCTTTTCCTCTCTCTCTCTCTCTCTCTCTCCCTCTCTCCCTCTCCTCCCTCCCTCCTCTTACACATTGTGGCTTACAATACATACATTTAGGGGTTTTTAATATGTATATCACTTTGCATACATTCAATGCTCAGTTCTAGGCTGGTATTATTTCCAATGATTATTAGCACACTCTTTCTCTGTCTTACCAACCTCTGACTTCCACACACTTGCAGTTGATTTCTCCCACTGACAAGACCTCCGGATCCATGTTTTGCTTGGTCTTGGATATTAGTGTCATACTATTTTTTATATGCCGCAAATGAATGCAATCTTTCTATATCTGTCCTTTTCCCTCTGGCGAATTTCATTTAACATGATACTCTCCATGCTCATCCAGTTATAGGCAAATTTCATAACTTCATTTTTCCTAGCAGCTGCATAGTATTCCACTTCATAGACATACCACAGTTTCTTTATCCAGTTGTCTGTTCTCGGACACACTGGTTGTTTCCATATCCTGGCTATTGTGAATAGTACTGCTATGAACATAGAAGTGTAGATGGTGTTTCTGCTGTGTGTTTTGGACTCACAGGTATATTCCCAGGAGTGGTATGGCTGGGTCAAATGGGAGTTCGATTTCTTGTTTTGGGAGGAATGTAGTACTGTTTTCCAAAAAGAGTGTACCAGTCGACATTCCAACCAACAATGGATGAGAGGATGATAGTCCCTTTCTCCCCCATATCCATTCTTTTTTCTAAGACAAACAACCAGGATTCTCCAGAAGAACTCCCAACTTGGCAAGTACTAGTGGTCAGTATTCCGAGAAGAGTTTGCCTATAAATGGTTCAGACTCTATATGGTTGAAAGAAAGAGAAGGCTCACAGTACTTCACAAGATGACCAATGCTCAGGTAATATCATAGAATCATCTGAGAATGTAAACTGTTGGGAAAGACAGTCAAAAACCAGTTCCAATAGAAAAAGGAAGTGATATGAATGACAATGAAATTGTCATGATGACTTTCATTTCTTAAACACTGATGTTGTATTCATTATTCTAACTAATTTATTGTATTTTTTTTAATAAAAGGGGAATCCCAAGCATCACTCAGCTCTTCAACCGACCGTAACTACTCCAAAGTAACACCTCCATTTCTTCATCACTTGATCACTTGAATCCCGTTATTCATCGATTGCTCGAGCGGGGCGCCAGTAACATTTCCATTGGACCCTATCACGTGCCAATGTAGCCCAATGGCATCTGGTTGATTCAGGAATATGAAGAGCCTCAAACCGTTCCTTCAGGGTCTTTACAAGGAAGTCTGACCATCTTGTAGGTGGGGGCCACATGATCTTTTGACATCCCGTGGGATCCAGTCGGTAATGACTCTAGTTCAGCGGTTGTCTCCAAATCGCATTACATGTCCAGCCCATCTGATTTTCGATGCCTTGGCAAATGAGGACAGCGTCCCTGATTCTGGAATAGCGATGGAGGTCAGAACTCCGGATTCCTTCTCTCACTTTGCGTGAGGCGTGATATTCCAAGCATAGCTCTTTCGATTCCTCTCTGGGAGACCCGAATAGCATTCTCATCCTGCTTTCTTAGGGCCCAGGTCTCTGAGGCATATGTTAATGCAGGGAGAATGCCATTTCTTCTAAATAATAATAGTTAGTATATAGTTTTGAGCATTTCCTACATAAATATAATTTTTAAACATTAAGTTGAACTCATTTAATCTTCACAACTGTGTGACATAGGCTAGATTGTTTTCAATGCACTTTATGATGAAGTCAAAAAAAGAAAGATAACATTTCCTGAAGATTTATAGCTGACAAAGGGTTGGGATTAAACAGAGGGATGCTACCAGGACTGAATGTGATCATCTATGCAATGCAAGACTCTGCCTGGCACATAGCAAGGATGCACCATAATAAATGCTAATTATTTCTAGGTCACCTTCACCATGATAACACCTTAGAAACAATGGCAGAAACCTACTGGAGGTCATGAATGGGTAATGTATTGTAAAGGAAAGCACTTGAATTTTCTCTACTGAAATCCAAGGGACTGGAATAGTAACCTCATCAAAGTAAGACGGGAGTTGTCTAAGGAGTCATTGAGGGGAAACATCCAGCGTAAACCAGGCCCAGAGGCAGTGCAGACAGCAAACTAAACTGAGCTCATGAGATGCCCTGTTATCTCCAACACAGGGCAATTCTAAAGGAAATTAGAGGAACAAAGTACTGCAACAGTCACTTTCTCAGTATTTTCTGCAATAACCTATAGTGGTTCTTTTGTTTTCCTTTTTCAGAGTTAGAGTTATTGGCTATCTTTCTGCCCCATAGATAACCCCAGTCTATTAATATGATTCTCAGAACATTTTTTCCATTCCCTAAGATATACTTAATGCTAATCCTTCTCTTGATTTCATCTTTAGCCAAGATGAATTTTTAGGCATCTTTATTTATACTGTCTTCAACTTGGTTTAAAACTTCTCACTAAGTTTCTATTTCTCAAAGATCCTTCCTGCAATCAAAGATTTACTCTTTAACTGAACTTCCATGAAAATCATGTTTTAAGATACTTTTCTCTTTTTATTTCCTTTTTTAACAGCTGTTGAACACAGATTTGTGCACAGATGAGTTTTTTGAAATGGAAATAGGTGAGCTGCTTTTTATGTGTGGTATCCTTAAGAAGAATGAATGTCTTTCCCAGAGGTTTCTTTTTTCTCCACCAAGGTTAAATCCTATTGATACCATTGGTATCCTCTCTTCCCACTTTAAGCTCTCCCTCTTCTTTTCACTTTTCCCTAAATTCTATTACAGTAGTGTGTGAGTCACATTTATAGTCAAGTTTTTTTTTGACATACAATGTTCCATCACTGAGCCTGCCTCAGTGGCACCTTCCCTCTACCAGTGCTCCCAGGTTCCCTATCTTCCCATCCCCCACTGCACCAGGCTTCCCTCTTGGCAGGTACCTTTTACATTTGGTTATTAAAGTTTTGTTCTTGTGATTTCAGTGTTGTTGACTCTTGTTTGGCTATTTAGCACTGTCATTCCTTGACACCACCAATGTACCCAAATCCCCCTACCCCAATTCTTCTTATCTATCTCTTCTCTCCTTCCCCTTCACTCTATTCTTTACTTCTCCTTGTATTTGAGAGTCAAAAGTAATCTAAGCATCCCCCTTGAAACCACTGAATTTCTTAATCCAGTTACTCTGTATGGTATACATATCACTGATCACTGTCTTCCCATTGGTCATCTGTCGGGGATGCCGCCGGGGTCCCCTGACAGTGTCAGGACAGAAGTTTTCTTCTACCTCCAAGGACGCCAGGGGAACAGATGAAAACTCAGAAGTCTGGTGCAGTTCCAAAAAGACTTTTAATAGTGCAAAAGCTCTTCCACAGCACTCCAATATAATGAACGAACTCCTAGCTCTGGTCTGAACTTAGACCATACAAAAGAGCCTGAATCTCCCACCAAAGAGAGAAGATCTCACCCAAGAGGAGTCCTACCCAAAAGAAGGAGCAAAAGGCCAAAAGCGAAAAAGGCCAAAAAGCCAAGGAGCCAAAAGCTGAGGGAGCCAAAAGCCAAGGAGCCAAAAGCCAAGGGAGCCAAAAGTCGGTCCCCTTATATACACCAAAGTAATCCAACAGTGAGGGTCATGTCAACAATGAACTCTAAACAGAGTGTAGAAGGGCAGTGCCACACCCTATTGCAGGTATAAACAAAGATTATGCCAAGGACTAATCCCGAGATTATATCTTATGTAAAACACTGGAGAGAGAGGGCTGAATACATCTTAATTTCATGTAATACATCTTAATTTCATGAGCTTCATGTAATCTAGATGGTACCCACAAGGTCCTTCTTACTTAGTATCTGCACCAGAGTGACTCTGAGTATCTTGTTCTCCTGTATAATGAAAGGGTCAACTTGCCTGTTTGAGAGCAAACTAGTATGACCCTTCCTATAGCCTTCCTATAGTCTCAACGTAGCCAGGGTGGTAGTCTCCTGGTAAATTCTAACTGTCCCATGCTGGATGCAGTGGGTATAAAGAGGGAGCTGTGCCCAACCTAGAAAACACAGAAGTCTTAGTAGATGTATAAGTCAGAAGTTATTCAGTCAAGGTGACTTCTGCAACTGCCACACCCTCTAGCAGTATTTACATAGAAGAAAGGTCTCATTAGAATGAACGTTGGCTTAAATAGATTAAGCTGTGAGTGGGCAAAACACCAAATCTCCCAGATTAGCTAAATCTGTCATACAACAGTCATCGATTTGATCGAGCGGGCACCAGTAACATCTCCATATGTCCTGTCTCATGCTAGTGTAGCCCAAAGACATCTGCTTGCTCCAGGAACACAGAGAGCCTCAAACCGAAGAGCCCTGTCACATGCTAGTAGAGCCCAAGGGCATCTGCTTGCTCCAGGAACATGAAGAGCCTCAAACCATTCCCTTAGGTCATGGGATCACTTGATCACTTGTCTTCCCATTCATTAATTTGCTTGAGCGGGCACCAGTAACATCTCCATATGTCCTGTCACATGCTAGTAGAGCCCAAGGGCATCTGCTTGCTCCAGGAACATGAATAGCCTCAAACCATTCCATCAGGTCATGGGAATGAAGTCTATAATTGTTGTATATATACATGTATGAAATATATCTCACATATAAGTGTATAAGTGATATCATCCTGTGTTTCTTCTTATTCTTCTGCTCACTTCATTTAACATATCATCCCATAGCAGCAAATTTTATGATTTTATCACTTCTTACAGCTGCATAGTATTCCACTGTTTTTATATACCACATCTCATGATCTACTGATCTATTGTTGATCAGTAGATCCAACAATATATAAATATATGTTTATATATATTTCTATTTATATATTTATATAAATATATAAATATATTTATATAAATATTTACATATATAAATATATTTATATAATTATATTTATATATAACATATATAACATATAAATATATATTTATATATACATATTATGATACCAATATCCAAGGTCAGGCAAATCATGGATCAGGAGGTCTTATCAAAGGTGGAAATTACCACAAGCATGTGGGAGTCAGAGGTTAGGTAAGACAGAGAAGGGAACAGTGTGCTAATAATTGTTGAAAGCGATAATGCCAACCTAGAACTGAGCATTAAATACAGGCAAAAAAAGACACATGATAACCTCTAAATGTATGTATTACAATCCACAATGAGTAAGAGAAGGAAGAGAGAAAGAGAGATTGAAAGTGAAAGAGAGAAAAGAGATAAAGAACCTGTCACAGAGGCAGGCTCTGGGAGGGGGGGGAAGAAAGGAATCAGGAACGTTGGTGGTGGGAAATGGGCACTGGTGGAGGGATGGGTGCTGGAACACTATGAAATCCAAACATGAACATTTTTTGTAATTGTGTAATTTTTTTGTAATACCATCCTCACAGTGGTATAATAAAATATTTTAAAAAAGTGATAATACCAGCCTAGAACTGAGTATTGAAATCAGGCAAAAAGATACACATGATAACCTCTAAATGTATGTATTGCAATACACAATGTGTAAGATAAGGAAGAGGGAAAGAGAGAAACGAGAAAGAGAAAAGAGATAAAGAAACTTCCATAGCGGCAAGCTACGAGAAGGGGAGGGAACTGGGGACATGGTGGTGGGAAATGGATACTGGTGGAGGGATAGGTGCTGGAACACTGTAAGACCCGAAACCCAAACATGAACTTCTTTGTAATTGTATATCTTTCAGTGGTATAATAAAATATTTAAAAATCTATAAATAAATAAATAAATATCACTTTACTTGTATCTCTTATCTTCCCATTTTTTCATCAATTTGCTTGAGCAGGCACCAGTAACATCTCCATATGTCTGTCGCAAGCAAGTGTAGCCCAAGGGCATTTTGTAATAAGTAAATAAGGAAGTAAATGAATGAATGAATGAATAAATAAATAAATAAAATCCCAGTAGCAATTTATGTTGGTGGGGGAAAAGGAATTCTCTTCCACTGCTGGTGGCAATGTTGTCTGGCTTAATCTCTATGGAAAACAGTATGAAGGGTTCTCAGTAAATTTAAAATTACTTTCCTTCCTTCTTTGTAAATAATTCCCTTCCACCCTCTCTCCATTATCCCTCTTTCCCACAATCTTATTGACTCCCCACCTTTTCTACTCTAATTAATGCTTCCATCTATCTGTCTGCTACATACCTGCCAGGGATCACTTGGGGTTTCATTCTGACCAATGTGTTAGTCCATTATCTTCAAAGCAGGCAAATAAACAAAACAACAACAACCTCTCCCTTTGTGGAGCTCTTACCTCTTATCTGTAAAAGCCATTATCTTCCCTGGTTTAGATCATAATTTTTTGGATGGCATTGATATTGGACCCGCTTCACCATCTGGAAGTAAATCTGACTCTTCTTAATAATTATTCCATGCACCTACCCCTGGTTTCCTCCAAATAAGAATTATTTCCTCTCCTCTGCAATTGCATGCTTTTATAGAATATTGTTTTAATTTATGATTTTCTTGAGGGCAATGACTTTGTTTTACTCTTCTCCTTACACACAAATATATACAAACAACTCAGAACTAATACAGTGCCCTACTTTTGGCAAATATTTAACAAACAAAAAACATTTTAAAAAATAAAAACAATTTCAAATACAGGATATAGGCTGAATATAGCCCAGAAAGAAATTATTTAAAAAATTGTTTCTGATACCCCAAAACAGAGACATCACAAAAAAAATAAAACTACAGACCAATCTCCAATGAAGAACACAGATGCTAAAATCTTCAACAAAATAAAAGTAAACAGAATCCAAAGACTCATCAATAAAGATTATGCATCATGACTAAGTAGGGTTCATCCTGGGAATGTAAGGATGGTTTGACATTCGTAAGTCAATCAACATAATACACCACATCACTTCACTTGATCACTTGACATCCCGTTATACATCGGATTTGCTCGAGTGGGCACCAGTAATATTTCCATTTGACTCTATCACGTGCCAGTTTAGCCCAATGGCATCTGGTTGCTTCAGGAATACAAGGAGCCTCAAACTGTTCGCTTTTAGGGTCTTGGCGAAGAAGTCTGACCATCTTGCAGGTGGGCGGCCACGTGATCTTTTGACATCCCATGGGATCCAGTCTGTAATGGCTCTAGACCAGCGGTCATTTGCAAATTGCATTACATGTCCAGCCTATCTGATTTTTTGATGCCTTGGCAAACAAGACAGCGTCCCTGACTCTGGAACAGCGATGGAGGTCGGAGTTCTGGATTCCTTCTTTCACTTGAGTGAGGCGTGATATTCCAAGCATAGCTCCTTCAATTCCTCTTTGGGAGACCCAAATAGCATTCTCATCCCTGCTTTTCGGAGGCCCAGGTCTCTGAGGCGTATGTTAATGCAGGGAGAATGGTAGAGTTGATGAGATGTACCCGGAGCTGGAGGTTCTTTGTCTTTTTAGCTATTTCTTCGATGCTTTTGAAAGCATTCCATGCTTCTCTCTACCTCCTGAGCAGCTCAGGTTTTAGGTCATTCATCATGTTGACTTCTCGACCTAGGTACACATAACTGCTGCATTCAGAGATGTTTGTTCCATTGAACACCACATCAATAGGAGGAAAAAAAAAAAAAAACATATCATATCAATAGACGCAGAGAAAGCATTTGACAAGGCCAACACCTGTTCATGATAAAAAAAAAACTCTCCATAAAATGGGGATCGAAGGAAACTTCCTCAATATAGTCAAAGCCATCTACCAAATGCCCACAGCAAGCATCATTCTCAATCGGGAAAAAATGAAAGCCTTCCCCTAAGATCGGGGAGAAGACAAGGATTCCCACTCTCAGTTCTCCTATTCAATATTGTACTGGAAGTACTTGCCATAGCAATCAGGGAAGAAAAATAAATTAAGCGCATCAAGATAGGTAAGGAAGAAGTCAAGCTATCACTATTAGCAGTTGACATGATATTATACCTGGAAAACCCTAAACTCTCTACCAAGAAGCTCCTTGGAAACAATATATACCTATAGTAGAGTGGCAGGGTAAAAAATAAATACCCGAAAAGACAATGGCTTTTCTGTATACAAATAACAAAAGAGAAAAAAAGGATATTAAGAAAACAATCCCATTCACAATTGTGCCACAGAAAATCAAATACCTAGGAATTAGTTTAACTAATAATGTAAAGGACCTGTACAAAGAAAACTACAAAACGCTGCTTAAAGAAATAAAAGAGGACACGAGGAAATGGAGACACATTCCCTGCTCATGGATTGGGAATTAACATTGTTAAAATGGTAATACTCCCTAGTGCTTTATACAAATTCAATAAGGTTACCCATGACATTCTTCAAAGAAATTGACCAAATGCTCCTGAAATTCATATAAGAATAAACATCCCCATAGACAGCTAAATCTATCCTTGGGAAAAAGAAGTGGGAGGCATGACCTATAGCAACTTTAAGCCGTACTGCAAAGCAGTAGTAATTAAAAAAGCAAAGGATGTTCATGTTTGGATTTGAGTCATTCAGTATTTCGGCACCCATCCCTCCACCAGTGCCCACTGTCCACGACCAATGTCCCCTGATTCCCTCTCCTCTCCCCAGCCTGCCTCTATGGCAGGTACCTTACCTTTCACATATTCTCTCACTCTGTTCCTTTCTCTCTCTGATACAAAGTTACAAAGTTGTTCATGTCATACAATATTTTACTCATAGTGTTCCAACACCCATCCCTTCACCAGTGTACATTTTCCACAACTGATGCACCCATTCCCCTCCCTACATCAACCTTACCGCCTTCCTCTGTGCTTTTCTTTCTTTTCCTTTCCTCCTTCTCAGTCCTCCTCATCTTCGGTCCTCGTTATCCTTCTCCTCCTTCTCCTCCTCCTCCCTCCTCCTTCTTCTTTCTCCTTCTCCTCCTCCTCTCTTCTTCTTCCTCTTCTTCTTCTTCTTCTTCTTCTTCTTCTTCTTCTTCTTCTTCTTCTTCTTCTTCTTCTTCTTCTTCTTCTTCTTCTTCTTCTTCTTCTTCTTCTTCTTCTTCTTCTTCTTCTTCTTCTTCTTCTTCTTCTTCATCTGCTGCTGCTGCTTTTCTCTCTCTCATTCTCTTTCTCCCAAAAAGGAATTTTCAAGTTGAGATACTTTATATTAAAAGCTTAATGTGTTCACTATATTAAAATTTTATCAAATTTTTCATGTCAATAGGTAATAGAACTTGACTCATTTTCTCTGTGGGTGAGACACTTGTTTCCAGTTTTGCACTCATTAATATTGACTACATGGTCTCTCAAGGCCCTTTAGTTTTATATATTTTTACACAAGAACCAAAAAGAAAGAATTTAAATTAAGAAATGATGGTGTCTTTGATTTGTCCATCAGTTTTTCCTTTTGGTGCTATCTGCTATCTACCTGGTAAGTTGGAGGGAATTCAGATGGGCAGTTTTTTCTATGCTTCCCTATAACTTCACTGGATCTGGGGATAATGCTTCTTCCATGAAGTCTGCCAAAACTTCCCCTATATACACAGAAACTTCAACCCCTACTTCCTGTCTACACTCTACCCACTTTTCTCTTACCTACCTACAAACACACACTTTGGGTAAATGTAGTTGGTTTAATTTTGGCTTCCAATGTTCTTTCCTCACATATGCTTAACGCATATTTGGGTCTTTGCTCTTATTCATGACTGTGAGTTTTGATTTGCAGTGGAAAATGAAAAGACTTGGTGGAGACAGGAGAGAAAGAAAGGTGACAGTTGGAAGTGATGATTTGCTATCCTGTTTAACTGGCTCTATATATTTAATATGACCTGAGTTATAGAAGGAAGCTGATATTCAGGAAGGTCAGGAAGGTCTCTGCAAGGGGACATGGAATATAGCTAGAATTGCTTCCTCTGGGGGGACAGAGTGATAGCACAGTGGGTAGGGTGTTTCTGCGTTGCATGCGGCCGACCTGGGTTAGGGATCCCTGGCATCCCATATGGTCCCCTGAGCACTGCCTGGAAGTAATTCCTGAGTGAAGAGCCAGGAGTAACTTCTGAGCATTGCCGGGTGTGACCCAAAAAAAGAAAAAAAAAGAATTGCTTCCTCTGGCTTTTGCGTAGAACTGTCTCACATCCCTTCACCCAGATGCCTCGCAGGTTTCAAAGGTGAGGAGGTAACCTTTGACCTTATTTGACCTCTTGACCTGAGTGTTTGCCTTCACACTTAGACCATCTCACTTCCATGTCCATGAAAAGAGGGACCGCACACAGAATTCCATAGTTGACACAGTTGTTGTTAAGAAAAATGAAATTGTTCTGGGTGGATATATACTTGTTTGAGACAAACCAATTTATAATCATTTTTATAAATAACCAAAAGAGAAATCTCAGCAAGTAACATTAGAAGACCAACAGTTTGGATTTCTCCCACTGATTTATTGATGTTTTATTCAGCAAGATTCCTTTGCAGCTACCAGAATAAATACTATGCTTGGCTTCACTTATGGCCTAAGGGTACTAACAGAGAACAGAGCTTTTTAATTAAAGGCCATTCCATGCTTCAGAACTTGAGTCCAGTGTGTGGTTTGGGAGAGAGACTCATCTGAAATGTCCTAGCCTATACCTTTCAGGGCTATGTCTGTTTTGCAAATGGGGTTCTTGACTCGAGAACTGAACTTTTGCATGGAAACTCTATAGATAGTTGGCTTTTCCCTTCCCACAGAAGGTTGAGAATTTTCCTCTAATTTATTCTACTGTTTCATCATCCATGAACATTATCATTCCATAATACATAGCTAAAATAATTTTTAGGTAGTTTCAAAGCATGTCACCTTCAGGATCAGGAATCCTGTTAAAATAAATGATGCAATAAAAGCTTAGGGTTAGGAATCAGATTAGATTCCAGTCCTAACCCATAGCAAGGGGCAGTTTTGAGCAAGTCCTACAAAAGCTTCTGTTTCCCTCACCCAAGGAGTGTAGATGCTGCAGAGAAACTCACTGAGATCATTGAAATATAACTCAGCTCTCACACTACCTAGAGATAGCATCAGATTCCACAGGTTAAGACTCAGTCTTACAAGACTGCCTATGCTTCAGATGGCAATCACAAGTTCACATTGCTACCTGTGATACTGACTAACAGGATGTAATTAGGAGGTTCCCATTGTCTCCTCTTTGGGTTTGGTCATTTGCTGGGTGTGGGTCACAAAACTTGGCTTAGTAAGAAAGGACTCAACTCAGGAACAGCAAGATGAGAGAGATGCAGAGGAGGGAGGGTATCTAGTGCATGGAGTCCTATGCCCTGCCTGGGGCAACACCCTCCCGGCACACACTCCTTGTGTTCAGCAAGCTGGAAGGTGGCTGAACCCTGTACTTTTGAGTTGGTTATAGAAGCTACATTACATAAGCATGGTTGGTTAAGTAGCTGTCCTCTGATAATTAAACACATTAAGACTGAGTCTTAATGTCACATGGAGAGACATCCATGCTGTCTCTCCTTCTCGAAAGTATGTGTGGGTGTGGGTCAAAGTATGGCACAAAAAGTTCCAATCTCTAATTATACAGTTGGTTCCCTTGGCATCAGTACACTATCCTTAGAGGTTTTCAAAAGTTACTTCATCAATGCAAACTCAGGTGCTGTTGGAAGGGGCTAAGCAATGATAACAAAAGATTTTCGGCCTTTATAACCCTTATCACTTTGAATATGACAAGTATTTTAGGGCCTAGACCAGGAAAAAAAAGACTAAATGTATGATTCTTATTATATCACAATATCACAGGTAGGGAAGTGTTTAATGAATGTTTAATGAATGGAACCCATAGTACTTTTTTATTTTAAAACACGTCTCTTCTCCTTTTCCCTTCTTTTGGGTAGGACTCCTCTCAGGTGAGATCCTCTTTTTTGGTGGGAGACTTGGGCTCTCTTGTATGGCCAAATTTCTGACAAGAGCTAGAGTTCCTTTCATTACATTGGATTGCGGTGGTAGAGCTTTTGTACTATTAAAATCCTTTTTGAGAGACTCACATACATGGGGCAGAGCTGCTACCGGCTCTCCCTGTGCCAGCTGATCATGAGGAGCCTGGGAGGGATGGTGGGTTCTAGCCCTGGCCCGCCACCCCAGCAGAGCCTCACAAGAAATCAGAGGACCCCCAACACCGTGAGGGCCACCATTTTTCCACATCCAGACTCCCCTCTCATCAGAACACCAGCAAGCAGAAGAGCTGATCACAGCCCAAATCATAGAGACCCACCCTGCAGCAGTCTTTTTCAAGCCCAGCCCAGATATGCTGATCCAGAGACTTACATACATGGGGACAGAGCTGCTACCAGCTCTCCCTTGCCCAGATGCTCACGAGGTGCCTCGGGAGGGATGGCAAGGGTTATAGCCCTGGCCCCGCCACCCCAGCAGAGCCTGGCAAGAAGCCAGAGGAACCCCCAGACCATGAGAGCTGCCATTTTCCACATCCAGACTCCCTTTTCGTCAGAACTCTACCCAGCAGAAGAGCTGATCACAGCATAGCTCTCGCTTCACTCTTTACGTACACACGGGTTCATCAATAAGTGTTGGAGATCAGAGGTGATTACAAGAGTATCCCACCCATATGGCAGAGCCTGGCAAGCTACCCATGACATGTTTGATATGCCAAATACCAGTAACAATTATAGACCTCATTCCCATGACCTGATGGAATGGTTTGAGGCTCTTTATGATCCTGGAGCAGGCAGGGTGCCCTTGGGCTCTACTAGCATAAGACAGGACATATGGAGATGTTACTGGTGCCTGCTCAAGCCAATCGATGATGAATGGGAAGACAAGTGATACAGGCAAGACAAGAGTTTTTTAAAACACTGTTTTCTGGATCTAGCTGCCTCAAGACTCCAGATATGTTTGTTAGAAAGAGACAGCCCCAAATGTGGCAGTTTCTGGTATTAAACAGACTAATGCAGAGAAGACTTTTAAACAAAACAAAAGTCTTTCAAATCACAACTACGCAAAATTATCCAGAGGACCAACAGTGACCACAGGGTTCTCAAAAAACAACTGGGCCCCTGGCTTTGGATGATGTATTTGGAGAGAAGGAGGGCCTGAACAAATCCACAAAAGGCCAGTCTGCAGAGTTTGGTCTCAAAGAAGGCGTTCTTATCTTTTATAGTCCCCCCTTAAAGACCCTCACTCCTCCTCGCTACGCTACGGCTGAAGTGGATGACGTCCATGTATGTGTGCCATTCATCCCTCAATATACTTTTCTGGCAGTTACTCTGAGCAAAGTGAAACAGGGGTGATAGTTCAGAATTATTAATATCATCTGGTACTCAATGGCCTAGAGTTCTTGAGTCATTATTTGGAGAATAAAATTTATTATCCAGAGAGAGGGAGTGATTGTACCTAAGCAAAAATACTATTTTTCCTCTTTTAAAATTTTTAACTTTATTTAAATCCCGTGGATTTACAAAGTGCAAAAGTTTTTCACAATAAAGTTGTTAGAAAGATTCATTTTTCAATACCAATCCCACCACCAGTGTGTCCCTCACCACCGCCATAGACCCTCGTTTTTTCCCCCACCCCCCCCATACTTCCATGCCTGCTCTCTTAACTGGCACTAATTATATTGACCATTAAAGTCCATTTAAGAGAATGGTATTGATAAAGTCATTACCTTTTTTTTGGGTTGTTGTGTGTGAGTCTGACCAAGTTCTGTCCTTGCATTCACTTTCTGAGTTTCTGGAATGTAGTAGGTTTCTACTAGTCAACTCCAGACCCACTACTGCTACACCTATAGACAACACTTATTTCAAATTTTTTTCTCAGTCTCTGTTTGAGCCTTGCATTCCCTGAATCACTGTCTTCACTGTATCACTTGTCTTCCCGTTCATCATTGAGTTTGCTCGAGCGGGCACCAGTAACATCTCCATATGACCTGTCTCATGCAAGCAGAGCCAAAGACACCTGCTTGCTCCAGGAACATAAAGAGCCTCAAGACCTTTCCATCAGGTCATGGGAATGAGGTCTATAATGGTTACTGGTATCTGGCATATCAAATACGACTACAGGTAGCTTGCCAGGCTCTGCCGTGCAGGTAGCATACTCTTGTAGTCATCTCTAAATCCAGCATTTATTGATGAACCACACTGTCCTGCGAGCTGGACTGTAATAGCTTGGTCTGCTGGGTGGAGTTCTGACGAGGGGGAAGTCGGATGTGGAAAATGGGAGGCCCTCATGGAGTGGGGGTTGTCTGGCTTATTGTGAGGCTCTGCTGGGGTGGCGGGCCAGGGCTAGAGACTGCCATCCCTCCCGGGCACCTCATGAGCAGCTGGGCACAGGGAGAGCCAGTGCAGCTCTGCCCCCATGTCTGTGAGTCTCTGGATCAGCATACGTGGGCGGATTTAAAAGACTGCTGCAGGGTGGATCTCGATGAGCCGGGAATTATGCCAAATAACAGTACTTCGATATCCTATTCCATATTGCTTGTTTGGAGCTAATTTCTCTAAATACGGTCGATAAATATGTTATTAGATGAAAGTCTATGAAGATTTTTTAAATCTCTTTTGTGCCATTTGAGCACACTGTAAAGGAAATTATTGATCTGCTCCACAGACCACACATCATGCCAACACACTTGTGATTGTGTGCCTCATACTTAAAATTCTATGAAATGTGATGGGAAACCTGGTGCATCAGTATACCAGGCTGTGAGAGTCTAGACCTTGAAAAAGGCTGTGATTCGTGGTGCATGAGGTTTTATCTGGCTTCTGAGACTCTATTGGGTGGCAGGAGAAGGGCATAACCTGCACCCCCTCCAGGACGCCTATGGTTGTCCAAGGCACTGGGAGAGCTGGCAGCGACTCTTCTGCACAACTGAGTCCCTGCATCATGGCCGTCTGTTCCGGCAGCAGTTCTGGGTGAGGCCACCCGGCCTTCTGGAGAGGACCAAAGGTGTGGGGGGAGAGCTCCAGCTCCAGCTCCACGGAAGCCCGTGTGTTCAGCCAGCAAGACCTGCATACCTGGACTTGAAATTGGCTTCTCTCTTGGTTGCTCTGACGAGCTGTGGAGTCCGGAGCTTGAAAATGACTGCAATTGTGGTGTTTGAGGTTTCTTTTCTGGTTTCTGAGGGGGCTCTATCAAAGCGGCAGGTGAAAAATATTATTTTTTTCATCATCCATTGTTCCGATGAAAGTGCCACATTAGAACATTCCAAAGCACTGGATAGAATATTCTTTTCCTACAAGGACATCTGGCGAAATGCCTCCCCATAGGAATATATATTCTTCACGCACCCCAGTTGGACATAAAGGAAAATAGAATCACATATTGGTTTCCTGGTGATGACCCTTTTTCTCTACCCAACCTAAATTTTTTTTTCTTTTGACTTTTAGGGCATATCCTGCAGTATTCCAGGGTTACTGCTCTCAAAAATCACTCCTAGTGGGGCTCAGGGGACCATATGACTTCCTGGGATTGAACCTGGTTGACTACATTGCAAGGCAAATGCTTTATCTGCTGCACTACCTCTATAATCTCTCCTTTTCCTTTTTCTCTTCTTTTCTTTTCTTTTTACCATTAAAAAAACCCTAGAAGCTATGCCTGAAATTTAGAGGTCATGTGCATCATGGATCAGGAGTCAGGCCTCATATATTCAAGACATATGTTCTACCATTTGCACCATCTCCCCACCGTCACTTTATATCCCTAGCTTTTCCATGTAATATTTTGTTGCATGAATACAATTTGCCATCTCCTTTTGAGTCACTTCTAGTTTTAACTACAATGAATAAACTGCTGTGACTGTCCCCTAAGGAAGTTTTTGTGACATTCATTTCTTTGAATAGTCACCTGGGGGCAAACTGTTGTATCTCAGATTAAACATAGGATAAATTGTAGTTGCTACTGCTAAGCCATTTTCTGAACTGCATTTACGCTGTTAGCATTCTACTTGTTCCACATCCTTGTCATTATCTAGCACTGTCAGACCTTTTTGACTTTAATGATTTT
>JAJIBD010024537.1:0-18491 GCA_021461705.1 Cryptotis parvus | reverse complement strand
CCTGAGCATTGCCAGGTGTGACACAAAAAGCAAAAAATAAAAATAAATAAAATAAAATAAAATATATAGAAAAAAAAAAATGAATTCTTAGTAAGATAATTATTTTAAAAAGAAAAATATTGGTCCACTCTCAGAAAACTTAAAGTGTAGGATTTATATATAAAAAATATTATTTTTTAGGGTAACTGAAATTTGTATATAAATTTTTTTTGAATACATATACTATAATTTTTTATTTCAATGTAACATATTTTAAAAAACATTTATTATTTTCTTTTTTTTTTTTTACAATTAAAAAGTTCATGTTTGGGTTTTGGTCATACAGTGTTTCAGCACCCGTCCCTCCACCAGTGCCCATCTCCCCACCAGCAACATCCCCGGTTCCCTCCCCCTTCCCCAGCCCTGCTCCATGGCAGGTTCTTTATTTCTTTCCCTTTCTCTCTCTTTCTCTTTTCCTTCCCTTCCAGACTATGGATTACAGAACATACATTAAAAGGTTGTCATGTGTATCCTTTTGACTCTATTTAATGCTCAGTTCTAGGTTGGCATTAGTACCCTCGACTATTATTAGCACCCTGTTCCATTTTCTGTCTTACCTAAACTCTGACTCCCACACGTTTGTGATAATTTCCACCTTTGACAAGACCTCCTGATATATGTTTCACTTGACCTTGGATATTGGTATCATAATATGTACATATATATTTATGCCATGCAAATAAATGCAGTCATTCTGTATCTGTCTCTCTCCTGGCTAATTTCGCTCAACATAATCTTCTCCATGTCCATCCATTTATAGGCAAATTTTATAACTTCATTTTTCCTAACAGCTGCATAGTATTCCATTGTGTAGATGTATCAAAGCTTCTTTATCCAGTCATCGATTTTCGGGCACTCTGGTTGCTTCCCAGATTCTGGCTATTGTGAATAATGCTGCTATGAACATAAAAGTAGGGATGGTGTTTCCGCTGCCTATTTTTGGTTTCCCAGAGTAGATTCCCAGGAGTGGTATGGCTGGGTCAAATGGGAGTTCAATTTCTAGTCTTTGGAGGAAAGTCCATATTGTTTTCCAGAAAGGCTGTACCAGCCGGCATTCCCACCAACAATGGATGAGTGTCCCCTTTTCCCCACATCCACGCCAGCACTTGTTGTTCTTGCTCTTTTGAATATGTGCCAGTCTCTGTGGTGTAAAGTGGTATCTCATTGTTGTTTTTATTTGCATCTCTCTGATGATTAGTGATGATGAGCATTTTTTCATATGTTTTTTGGCCATTCGAATTTCTTCCTTGCTGAAGTTTCTGTTCATTTCTTCTCCCCATTTTTTGATGGGGTTGTTTGTTTTCTTCTTGTAAAGTTCTACCAGTGCCTGATATATCCTGGATATTAACCCCTTATCAGATGGGTATTGGGTGAATATTCTTTCCCATTCTGTGGACTGCTTTTGTATCTTAGTCACTGTTTCTTTTGAGGTGCAGAAGCTTTTTAGTTTCATGTAGTCCCATATGTTTATCTTTTCTTCTAGTTGCTTTGTAAGTGATGTTTCACCTTTGAAGATGCCTTTAGCTTCAATGTCGTGGAGGGTTTTTCCTATATTTTCTTCAATGTACTTTATGGATTCAAGTCTGATATTGAGATCTTTAGTCCATTTTGATCTGATTTTTGTGCATGGTGTTAGACACAGGTCCAAATTCATTTTTTTACATGTTGCTGCCCAGTTTTCCCAACACCACTTGTTGAAGAGGCTTTCCTTACTCCATTTTAGACTCATTGCACCTTTATCAAAGATTAAATGATCATGTGTTTGAGGTTGGGTGTCAGGATACTCAATTCTATTCCATAGGTCCACAGGTCTGTTTCTATTCCAATACCATGCTGTTTTAATTACTACTGCCTTGTAGTACAGTTTGAAGTTGGGAAAGGTGATGCCTCCCCTCTTCTTTTTTCCCCGAGGATTGCTTTAGCTATCCTTGGGGGGGGGGTTTATTGTTCCATACAAATTTCAGGAGCGTTTGGTCAATTTCTTTGAAGAATGTCATCGGTATCCTCATAGGGACTGCATTGAATCTGTACAGAGCTCTAGGGAGTATTACCATTTTGACAATGTTGATTCTCCCCATCCATGAACAGGGAACGTGTTTCCATTTCCTTGTGTCCTCTTTTACCTCTTGGAGCAGTGTCTTGTAGTTTTCTTTGTACAGGTCCTTTACATACTTGGGTAAGTTGATTCCTAGGTATTTGATTTTCTGTGGCACAATTGTGAATGGAATAGTTTCCTTAATATCCCTTTCTTCTCTTTCGTTATTTGTATATAGGAAAGCCACTGACTTTTGGGTGTTGATTTTGTATCCTGCCACTCTACTATATGCGTCTATTGTTTCTAGGAGTTTTTTGGTAGAGAGTTTAGGGTTCTCTAGGTATAATATCATGTCATCTGCAAATAATGATAGCTTGACTTCTTCCTTGCCTATCTGGATGCCCTTGATGTCCTTTTCTTCTCTGATTGCTATGGCAAGTACTTTCAGTACTATATTGAATAAAAGAGGTGAGAGTGGGCAACCTTGTCTTGTCCCTGATCTCAGGGGGAAGGCTTTCAACTTTTCCCCCATTTAGAATGATGCTTGCTGTGGGCTTTTGGTAGATGGCTGTAACGATCTTGAGGAAAGTCCCTTCAATTCCCATTTTCTGGAGCGTTTTAATCATGATCGGGTGCTGGATCTTGTCAAATGCTTTTTCTGCGTCTATTGAAAGGATCATATGGTTTTTATTTTTTTCTTTTATTGATATGATGTATTATGTTGTTTGACTTGCGAATGTTGAACCATCCTTGCATTCCCGGGATGAATCCTACTTGGTCATGATGTATGATCTTTTGATGAGTCTTTGGATTCTGTTGGCTAGTATTTTGTTGAAGATCTTAGCATCCGTGTTCATCAGGGATATTGGTCTGTAGTTTTCTTTCTTTGTGTTGTCTCTCCCTGCTTTGGGTATCAGGGGTGACATGTGCCTCGTAGAAGCTGTTTGGGAGTGTATATATAAAAATAATATTATTTTTATATATAAAAAATAATATGCCAAAGAAATGGATCATTCTTCTCTAGGGCAACTGCAGAGATCAGGGAAATCTTCACATAGGTTACCTGGAGGCATAGTAACAGATTAAGTATTGACCTGATTTCTCTTGATGCTCTGAGATATCAACTAGCTTTGATTCCTGGAACCTATCAACTAGCCTGATAGGTTCTCCTGGCTTTCTCCTGGAACCTGTTAAGATGCCTTGGAACTCTTAGCACTATAAAACCATATTCTCATTCGTGGTCTGTCAGCTCTGTTTTAGCAATAGTTGAACCATAAACATTTTTTTTACTTTAAAAAAAATTTAAATATATGTATTTTTTATTGATTCACCATGAGACACACAGTTACAAAGCACTTCGCTCTTCATGATTGGGTTTCAGTCATTCCATCCTGCTCCCTTCACCAGTGCACATTTCCCACCACTAATGTCCTCAGTTTTCCTCCTGCCCTCCTTTCTGCCTACCTCTATGGCAAGCACCACCCTCTCTCTTTCTCTTATTTTTTAAAATATTTTATTATACTACTGTTAGATATACAATTACAAGATGTTCATGTTTGAATTTTGGTTCTACAGTGTTTCAACACCCATCCCTCCACCCCCTGCCCATCTCCCATCACCAATGTTCCCACCTCCCTTCCCCTTCCCCCAGCCTGCCTCCATAGTAAGTTTTTATCTCCTTTCTCTCTTTCTCTCTCTCCTTCTTGCTTCCCTTCCTTACACATTGTAGATTGTAATATATTCTAGAACATGATTGGTTCCACTAGTTTGATGTACCAGGTCCGGACCACAAAAATGCCAACTATTATGGTGAACTAGTCTCATCCAGCTGCTTCCAAGGTCCTACAGAGGTGATGGACCCACTCCCAAAACCCATCTTGCCTCCTGGGAGCCTCATGGTCAGCTGAGCTAGGGGAGAGCTGATGGCAGCTCTCCCCTGTGTGTCTGAGTCTCTGCATCATGGCCGAGAGCCCCAAGCAGTTCATGGGCGGGGCCACCAGGCCTCTGGGACGGGTCAGAGAGGGGAATGGGGGACCCCAGCTCCATCTCCAGGAACACCCAGTGACTTCCGCCTCCATCTCTCTCTCTTTCTGTCTCTCTCATTTTCTCTCTTTCTCTGCCCTTTTGGGCATTATGGTTTGCAATATAGGTTAAGAGATTATCATTTTTGTTCCTTTGCCTACTTTCAGGACTCACTTCTTGTCCAGAGTGATTTTTTTTTTTTTGCTTTTTTGGGTTACACCTGGCGACACTCAGGGGTTACTCCTGGCTCTGCACTCAGGAATGACTCCTGGCTGTGCTCGGGGACCATATGGGATGCTGGGGACTGAACCTGGGCCGGCACAGGCCGGCGTGCAAGGCAAATTCCCTACCCACTGGGCTATCATTCCAGCCCCCAGAGTGATCATTTTCGACTGTCTTTGCCATAGTGGTCCCTTCTCTAACCTAGCTTCCCTTCCCCCACACCATTTGTGGCAGGCTTCCAACTGTAGACCATTTCTTCTGGCCTTTGTTTCCACTATCCTTGGGTATTCATTTCATACTATGTTTTCTATATTCCACAAATGAGTCAAGTAATTTTATGTCTGTCCCTCTCCTTCTGACTCATTTGTGCACCGAAAACATTACATCCTACCTCTCTCATTCATCTTCCCTCATTTTCTTTCTTCTTTCTCAGGCCCTCACTCTTTGGAAAAGAAGGACAGAATATCATGACAATTTATTCTTTGGTGGGGGAGTATGAAGGGCCTCCCAAGTAGTGATTCAGTTTAAGGGCCCTCGAATGTTGTGCTGCTTGGGCCTGCTGATGTTAGGGATACCCGCGATCCTGGGGGCCCTGAAACTCTACATACTGGTGCTCAGAAGACCATGTGGTGCTGTGATTTGAGTCCAGATTCGATACGTGCGTGCTAGGCATGTTCCCTAAGTGCTGTGCTATCTCCTGATTCCACCAAATTAATATTTAACAATTACTGGGCAGAGTAGTAGCATATTCTAACTGTATTATTGTATTGTTAAGAAAACTATTTGATACTACACTTTAAAGTTGTATCCTTGCAGTCACATACAGTAATATACCTTTTATCTGGGGTCCCACACACGATCTTCCTCTAGGTGGCAGAATTACTTCTCTTGAATGGAGCCGACCCATTATTTAGAAGTGATACTGGAAAGTGTGCCCTGGATGAAGCCAGAGATTGTCGTGTGAAGCATCTCCTTGAGAGATATGTTTCTAAACATCACAAACCTCTTAGATCAAGATCAGGTGAGATTCAACCACTCTATTATATTTGCTCATCATGCTGGGAGAGAGTTAAAGAAATTGCATTTGGAATTGCAGAAATGAAAATATTTTCACTCCTTTAAGTTTTGAAAGCATACTGACGTGTTTGCAAGTGCACAAATGAAAGAAATCAGCAAGAAGGAAGGTATTGTCAAATACAAGTAGACTTCCCTCCAGGCCGTGCATTGTAAACAATAGGAAAATCTTTTTAGGAACCAGGATAGTACTATGGGTAGGTTTGCAATAGATGCCTGGCACCCCATATGGTTGCCCCCAAACCCTGCCGGGAGTGTAGGCTCCGAGTCTACCAGGTGTGGTCCAAAAACACAAGGCACCAAACATGGGCCCCTGAGCACAAACACGGGTCACTCCTGAGGACCGAGCCAGGAGAATCCCTGAGAATGGTGGCATGACCACAGAACAAAACAAAAAACACTTATGCGTGCATTTCAGTTTATACCAAAAATCAAATAGCCCTTGGAGACTAAAGTGTGAGCATTTTTAGATTTTAACTTTGATGTCATCTCTGTTTCCTTAGTTTGCATAGTTTGCACTCTAGGAAAGAGTAAAAGCCAGAGATTGTCTAGCATTCTAGTCCTTTTTGCAATCTCCCATTCACAAGTGCCCACTTCTGACCTGAACTTACCCAAGGGTAAGTTGCATCCATGGAAAGGAATCTGAAACCTTTTTATCTTTTTTATTTTATTTTATTTTATTTTTTGCTTTTTGGGTCACACCGGCAATGCTCAGGGGTTACTCCTGGCTCTGTACTCAGGAATCACTCCTGGCTGTGCTCGGGGACCATATGGGATGCCGGGATCGAACCCGGCCAGCATAGGCTGGCCACGTGCAAGGCAAACACCCTACCTGCTGGGCTATCGCCCCGGCCCCCATGAAACCTTTTTAGAATTTAGGTCCCACTCTTCCTTTGTAAGGGCAGTTAAAAACAGGACTGTATTGTAGTGTTTTATCGGGTAATTGAAACTTTTTTTAAACTTTCATGTTTGTCATGATCAGTCTACTTACCATATCTGTGTAAAATCATTTACTTAAAGGACATCTATACTTTTCAACACAATGGGGTTGTTTTGTTGTTTTTTATGTTGTTGTTGTTGTTGTTCCCCCTTTTTTTTTTTTTGCTTTTTTGGGTCACACCCAGCAATGCTCAGGGGTTTCTCCGGGCTCTGCACTCAGGAATTACTCCTGGCGGTGCTCGGGAGACCATATGGCATGCCGGGGATCAAACCCAGGCTCGCACAGGCCTGCCACATGCAAGGCAAACGCCCTACCCACTGGGCTATCGCTCCGGCCCTTTTCCCCTTTTTGGCCTTTGGATCACACCTGGCAATGCTCAGGGATTACTCCCATCTGCACTCAGGAATTAACTCCTGGCGGTGCTTGGGGACAATACGGGATGCTGGGGTTGAACCCAGGTGGGCCATGTACAAGTCAAACACCCTACCCACTATACTATTGCTCCAGGCCCCTCAGTGTTTTGTTTATTTTTTTAAAACTCTGGTCAGAGATCTTTTAATCATGACACTGATAAGAATCTTCCTCTTGCAAAATATGTTTGCTGCCTTTCTTAGAGTAAAACGATCTACTTCCAGTGTAGAAAGAGATCTGTAATTACTGTATAGCCTGTAATTTTTTCATCTGTTTAATTGGGATTATAATAGTAACTTCTCTGCCTATACATCTGTGAAATTTTATTGTGAGGGTTAGAGTTGTTGTATACAAAATACACCTATACCATGCCTGGCACAGGACAGTAGCTCAGAGTAATAAAATGAAAAAAAATTAGCACGCTCCAGAATTCGCCACTTCAGAATTTGTGCTGTTCTTTTCCCAGAGTTAGTTTATCCTAAAAGGATGTCGAGTCTTAAAACTAAGAGGAAACAAAAGCCCTTTCATTGCTTCCAAAGACATTAATAAATGTACCTATGGTCACCCAGATGAAAAATAGGTGGGAGCCAAGTGGGAAGCTCCAGAGTCTGCTTCCAGCCCCTGTGCTCAAGTGTAGGACAGTCTCTGTACCTCCTGTCACTATGGAGGTGAAGAATTTAGTGCCACATTTCCTGAGCTCTGTAATATGATTGCTTTCACAAAAGGTATTCCCAAGAATCCACATGGTAACCAAACTCATTGAAGTCTGTAGGGAGTTCAAGATGCTGCTCTGTCTCACATTCATTGATTTAAAGAAAGCCTTTGATTCTGTGGAGACTGAAGAGCTCATCGAAGCCCTAGCCAAACAGGGTGTTCAAACCCAATACATCAAGATCCTTCATGAGCTGTATTACGGATTCACCACCAAGATCTCACCATTCTACAAGGAAGTGATTATTGATGTCAAAAGAGGGGTT
The DNA here is from genome assembly GCA_021461705.1 of Cryptotis parvus. Lineage (NCBI taxonomy): Eukaryota > Metazoa > Chordata > Mammalia > Eulipotyphla > Soricidae > Cryptotis > Cryptotis parvus. Next base: position 10,771 of record JAJIBD010024537.1, on the reverse strand, counting down.
CAGCAGGGTGATACCTTTTCACCAAAACTCTTCAGCGCCACCTTCGAGAACATCATGTGACAATTAGAATGGGAAGGAATGGGAGTGAAGATAGACGGTCGGCAACTACACCACCCCCGCTTCGCTGATGACATCGTTCTAATAACACCAAACATTAGCCAAGTGGCACAAATGCTGGCTGACTTTGACTGAGAATGTAGAAAGATAGGTCTACAGCTGAACTCAACAAAACTATGTTCATGAAAAATGAACTAGTTCCAGAGGCCCCATTCACTCTCAATGGAACAGACATCTCTGAATGCAGCAGTCATTTGTACCTAGTTCGAGAAGTCAACATGATGAACGACCTAAAACCTGAGCTGCACAGGAGGAAGAGAGTGGCATGGAATGCCTTCAAAAACATCGAAGAAATAGCTAAAAGGACAAAGAATCTCTGGCCGGCTCCAGGTACATCTCTTCTACTCCACCATTCTCCCTGCGTTAACATACGCCTCAGAGACCTGGGCCCTACGAAAGCAGGATGAGATTGCTATTCGGGTCTCCCAAAAAGGAATCGAAAGATCTATGCTTGGAATATCACGCCTCACTCAAGTGAGAGAAGGAATCCGGAGTTCCGACCTCTGTCACTGTTCCAGAGTCAGGGATGCTGTCTCGTTTGCCAAGGCATCGAAAATCAGATGGGCTGGACATGTAATGCGATTTGTCTGACTGCAGATGACTACTGGACTAGATCCTTTATCGACTGGATCCCACGGGATGTCAAAAGATCACTTGACCGCCCACCTACAAGATGGTCAGACTTCTTTGTCAAGACCCTGAGCTAACGGTTTGAGGCTCTTCATATTCCTGAAGCAACCAGATGCCATTGGGCTACACTGGTACATGATAGGGTCAAATGGAGATGTTACTGGGGCCTGCTCGAGCAAATCAATGAATAACGGATGCCAAGTGATCAAATGATCACTGTCACTGTCACTGTCTTCCCGTTCATCATCGATTTGCTCGAGTGGGCACCAGCAACATCTCCATATGTCCTGTCTCATGCTAGTAGAGCCCAAGGGCATCTGCTTGCTCCAGGAACATAAAAGCCTCAAACCATTCCATCAAGTCATGGGAATGAGGTTTATAATTGTTACTGGTATTTGGCATATCAAATACAACACGGGAGGCTTGCCAGGCTCTGTTGTGCGGGTGGCATACTCTTGTAGTCACCTCTAAATCCAGCATTTATTGATGAACCGTGCTGCCGCATGAGCCAGGCTGTGATAGGCTCTTCTGCTGGGTGGAGTTCTGACGAGACGGAAGTCCAGATGTGGAAAATGGCGGCCCTCGTGGAGTGGGGAGTCGTCTGGCTTGTTGCAAGGCTCTGCTGGGGTGGCGGGCCGGGGCTAGAACCCGCCATCCCTCCTGGGTGCCTCGTGAGCGGCTGGGTGCCTCATGAGTGGCAAACAGGGAGAGCCGGTAGCAGCTCTGCCCCATGTGTGTGAGTCTCTGGATCAGCATACCTGGGCCGGACTTGAAAAAGACTGTTGCAGGGTGGGTCCAATGAGCTGGACTATAATAGGCTCTTCTGCTGGGTGGAGTTCTGATGAGAGGGAAGTCGGATGTGGAAAATGGCAACCCTCATGAAGTGGGGAGTCGTCTCGCTTGTTGCGAGGCTCTTCTGGGGTGGCAGGCCAGGGCTAGAACCGCCATCCCTCCTGGGGGGTGCCTCGTGAGCGTCTGGGCACAGGGAGAGCCCGTAGCAGCTCTGCCCCATGTCTGTGAGTCTCTGGATCAAATGATCTTGATCAAAGATCAAGTCTTGTTAAATATTTTTATTTGACTCATAATATGTTTAAGATAATCTGTACTCTGTATCTTTGTCTAAGATGTACACCTGCATATTCCTTTCTCTATCAAATATTCATTGAATATCTTCTCGGTACAAAGCTTTATTTATAAGCTTTTATCTTTTTTGGTTCAGTGTGCCTTGGCAAACCAGTTTTACCTCAAGTATTTTAAGGAAATATTTAAAAAGATACAAAAAATGCTTTTTCCTCTGCTTTAAATCTACATCACCCCCTTCCCCCATAGTATCATTTTTCTTTCCGGTGCTGTCTTCAAAGTGGCCTTTTCAATATATATGTTTCACTTTAAAAAATTGGGGCCCATTCCCATGTTAAGGTCTTACTCCTGGCTCTGTGCTTAGGGAGCACTCCTGGTGAGGCTCAAGGAACTCTCTCTATGGGATGCCAGGGATGGAACCCGCAAAGAAAGCACCCTCCTGGTTTTATTATCACTCCAGTCCCTATATGTTTCGCTTTTCAGAGAGAGAGTATTCAAACTAGAACCTAATTAAGTAGACACAGTAGGAAATGATGTTAATTCAATTGGGTGAAAGGATTTTTGCCTTATGAAAGCAGCTTGCATGCAGTCGCATATCTGGGTTTATCTATAGGAAATATAAAAAACACTGAATTTAGTGCCCTTTCTTACTATTATTTTGTTGGGTCTGTTTTTCCTATAGAAATAATTCAGGTTACACTAGTATTTGGTTTCTAGTAAATATGGAAATACAGATTATAGTAGCGTTGTGCCAATTTTAATAGAAAATACTTTCTTAACTTTATCAAGTGCTTAGTTTTCTCCTGGCAAAAACTTAATAGGTTTTATGTCTTGATTCTGACCATAGGCTCCAGTTTTATTTTCTTTTTCTTTACAGCTAAGAAGACTAGCCTGGACCCAGTCAATATAGAAGAGACACAGCAGCGCAAGGTATAGTCTATTGCTTTATAATGAAAATTTTTGTAGAATGTAGCCACTGGTTATTTTATAGGTCACTATAAATGAGAAAGAAAGACTTCTGAAATACTATGAACAGTGACTCCACCTTTGCTTTTAAAATTCTTTGGAATAATTGCATAAGAGTCAGAGGGTTCTGGGCTGAAGCAATTGAGTAAATATAGCATATGTGGTTATACCTAAGGTATCAGAGGCCAATGTATTCCTCCTCCTCTTGACATCATGAAGTTCACCAGCTGTACCAAATGTCCTGTGGTCTAAGCACCAAGAGTCAAAGATGTCTATCAGCCCCCGTCACACTGTGCAGAGGGGCAGCTGCTCTTCCTCTGCTGCTTGCACTGTATTGAGGAAATGAAGCAGGTCTCCGTTTTCATCTCAGCCACCTATAAAATCTTTCCAAATCAACTTGAGAACACTTCTGTCTCATTTTTAGATCATTTTTATGCCATTATAGTATATCAAAGCTACTAGAGGAAGAAACTTAATTTTATAGCTCTATGTAGGTAACAGCTGGGAGAAGGGAGACCTTATAAAGTATTCTTTACAATAAAGCCATTGTCTTGTTATTTTATTTATTTATTTATTTATTTATTTATTTATTTATTTATTTATTTTGTTTTTTGGGTCACACCCAGCAATGCTCAGGGGTTTCTCCTGGCTCTGCACTCAGGAATCACTCCTGGCGGTGCTCGGGGACCATATGGGATGCTGGGGATCGAACCCAGGCCGGCACAGGCCTGCCGCATGCAAGGCAAATGCCCTACCCGTTGGGCTATCGCCTCCAGCCCCTGTCTTGTTATTTTAAAAGTATAAACATCAGGTAAATTTTTATTACGTTTTTGAGATTAACGGTGAAAATATGGCAAAAGAGAAATTAGAATATACAACAAAAATGGTTAATATACAGTGTTGCTTTTTGCCTTCTATGAATCTTTCCTCAAGCAATAAAATATTTTTGTATTTTATATATTATATATATATATATCCCAGTAAATCCTAGGTTAAATCAAATTATAAAGCTGAATGAAGAGTAGCATGGTTCACCAACAATAACAAGTTGACTCTAGCGCCTAAATTAGAACTAAAATAAGTACTTTCAGTTCTAATTCTACTATTAGAACTAATTTTTTTATTTTTAAAATTTTTTAATCTTTAAAATTAAAGAAATGTTTTACAAAAGTGTTAATATTTCAGGAATGTAATACTGCAGTTAAAAATGCTAACTGTAAGTTTTGTTCCTATAGAAACCCAAGTACAGTTTCAAAAACAGTACTGGGTTTACTTCTGATGAAAGTTCCAACAGAGAGAAGCCAGAACATGTTAATGTAGAGGGAAAAAGCAAAGAATACTTAAATGTAAATAAACATATATACGAGCATTTCCAAAAAGGTTCTACAGATAGAAGACTTGGAAAATCTAAGCATAAGCGATTAACTTTTAACCAAACTAACTCTAGAAGACTTAGGAAAGATAATTTCCCTCATGTCAAAGATTCTAGCTCAGATATGTCTCAAGATAAAGGAATAAGAAACACGCAACATAAACGGACTCAGACAGATGATACTGTCCACGCAATCAGATCAAGAAAGACTGTAACTGTCTCTTCTTCAGGCCGATCAAAGAGATTGGTTATTGATCAGCAGCATAGTCCCCAGACCTGTGATGCTTTTCCTGAAGAGTCATATAAACCAGACAGCTCAACTCTGTCAAGCCTTAGTAATGAGTTAGGCAGCAATATTGAGATTTACTCAGTTACTAGAGAGAAGCATACCCAGGACCTGGAGTCATCAAATAGTCAGGAAACAAAAATTGTGGGATTAAAATCCATTGACCAAGCTGAAGCTATTTCTTTACATAAAGAACTTGAATTATCATGTGGTACTACAGAAAAGCAGCCTCACATTCACAAAGAAAAACAGCAGTTTAGTTCTTGTAAGTTTTATGAAAACAGCAATTTGGAACAAAAAGATGGGAGCATCAATAAATGGGAAAAATCTTTCCTATCCCTTATGATAGAGAAAACGCTTACTGATCACTGTGCTTCTGAGGAGACTATAGCATCTAAAATGGTAATAAGTTCTATCGATCACAAAACCCACTCTGATGACAAAGAGAATATGACATACAGAGAAATGGATTTGCAACCACACTTTACTTTTGGAAGATCATTTTTCACAGGAAAATGAGTATAAGGCAGACATCCTAACCATATTCCCACAACAGGAAGCTGTTCAGATTCCTGACTCAGACAATACAGTAGTTTCTGGACAACATGTTGCAAGTTATGACCAGTGCATATATGGAACTTCTTTTGATCACCCACATAGCAATGTTGGAGCCTACTTCCTTGGCTCACGCAAGAACACTTTTAACACATGAAATTTCAGAGTTGACTAGTCAGGTGGGGCTATTTGAAAAAACTCAGGATTATAGTCACATGGTGCCAACTCCCATATTGAATCAAACAGAAACACGTATTGTGGGAAAGGTGAATCAGCAAGAAGAGACTGAAAGGAATTACTCTGATGAAAACCCAAATCCAGGTTCTTCAAACAGGCCTTTGCCCACTGGTCACGCAAATTGGAACAGTGAAAGTTGAACAAAGGAGAGAAAACCTATCAGACAGTGAAATCATATGTAGTATAAATTTTCATTCCACTGATAATAAGAGTGAAGATTTAACCAGCATCTCCCAACTTAATCAGAGAGAAGCAAGGAAGGCATCTCATAAGCCAGGTATTGATAGTATTGCTGCATTTGAATTCATTTTTGATAGATTTACTTTTTTGTGTGGGTATAGGGAGGTTGAGGCCATACATGGTGATGCATAGGGGTTACTCCAGTCTCTGCACTCAGGAATTACTCCTTTTGGTGTTCAGGGCACCATATGGATGCCAGGTTTGAATCTGACTTGGCCTCATGCAAGGCAAATGCCCCACCCGTTGTACTATTGCTCTGGCCCTAGATTTACTAATTTTGTAGAAATTTCTACTCAGCCTAATACCACTGAATTCCACTTAGCCTAAAACTTACAATGATTTGAAGACACTGTTAATTGGTTAATAATGATTAGCATTCAAACCATGAACATCAAAGATGTTTGTTAGTTGCTTACATGGACAGAAGATAGTTATATAAACTGAAAAACTGATAGAAATATTCTCTTTTGAGTAATGTAGCAGCCTCCTGAAAAGGGCTAGCTCTTGGCACTACTAATCTAACTGGACCCAGTGGTTCAACCTGGGGCCCAAGGATGTGCTAATTTTCCAGTCTTTTGGTGCCGGGCACCACTGCTGGTGGGCGCTATGCAGTGCTCTGGGAGTCTTGAAATGTGGGGATAAAACTAGGCTCTTTGCTATATTCCCAACTTTAAAGTGACATTAATATGCCACTTTAATTAAAGTGATATTAATGTGCCACTTTATTAAAAAAGTGCTGTGCATTTAAGAGTTAACGTCGTCGCAGCAGGAAAATGTTAAATTCATTGACTTTAGCAGTTCATTATATTCCCATTAGAATTATGTATGCATTCAAACAAAACGTCTTTCATTTAAAGATAAATTTATAAAGCTTTCCACTTGCTTAAAATAATCACTGTAGAAAAAGAAACTTGGAACACTGCATAATTAGATGTGTTTCTATTAATGTAACTAGTAAGAACTACATTGATAAGGTAAAATGTTCATTTTTCAGATAAGGAATTAACTGATGTAATTGAAGATGAAATCACTATGAGAAATTGTGAGGTGGAGGAAGTAAGTAGAGATTCAGAAATTCCTATGTCCACTTGTGTTCAAGAAGACAAAAAAAGTTAAGAATTTCAGCTCAAACCGAAATCTCTTGAAACAAACCCGCAGCCAAGGTTTGTATTATTTTATTTGGACTGGTGTCGGGGAGTGCCGCCGGGGTCCCCAACAGTGTTGGGAAGTGAGTTCCCTTCTACCTCCGCGGGCGGGAATGGATGAAGACTCAGGAATCCGATGCAGTTTTAAAAGGGCTTTACTATAACAGGTTCCAATATACAATCCAAGAGCAGGGAAAACCTCTGGACTCTGGATTCCCAGCTAGGCCCCAGCTAGGTGTAGGCCAAGATGGCTGCCACCACGTGTTGAGACCTAACAGAGAATGGAGAGGACGGAGAAGCAAAACACCAAGGGAAGCCGAAATGGCAAAAGGGGAAAAAAAGAGAGAGCTTCTTTCTTCTTGCAGCTTATTTTATAGCTAGAAATCCGCCCAGACTCCCCAGCCCAGTCCATTCTGGGCTGGGCTATCTAGAGATGAAAACAGGAAAATAGCTCTATAGAATGTAGCAACTTCAGGAGAGGACCCAGAGCTAATTAAAAGCCTCCTAGCAGAACTGGGAGAAGCTATAAGCTAAATGTAACTTCCCATGGCAGGAAGGATCAAATGCCCTCAGGTAATTTCTCCCAGCACCTCACATAATATCTTGAGCCAAGATCTGCCTGGAATTGCCTTTATAGGGTAGAGAAGGGGGTTTCTGAGATGGCATGTCTCTTTACCAAAGACTAATACTAATGCCAGTTAAATATTTCCCCAAGCCTTCACAAGAGTCTTGTCTACTTCACGGTAGTTTTGTATTTTAGTTGCCTTTAAGTAATTAGGGTGCCATGCTTGCTTGCTTGGAGGCAAACAGCATTTCTCTCTGGTCTAATTACTTAGAGATCCAATGTGGCCAGGCAAATATGCTGGTAAGATCTAGCTAGTCCCACGATGATTGTGGTAGCATGAGAGAATATTTATACCAGCCAGTACAGAATACATGGTCAGATAAGACTGCCACATTCAGACTACCCCCTATCTATGAAGTGACCTGCAGGAGGCAATCCAGGGCAGATGCAAAGGCCTAGGCTTTTAGGTGTCCTGCAACAGACAGGCGAACATTTTTCATGATTAAACACACCTCTGTTTCCAGGAAATGTTTAACTTTCAGATGCACTCTTTATTTTGATAGTTCACAGGATTGTTGAAGATAAGTTGGTCTTACTGCAAAGCACCATTAAGACTCTATCAGTACTCAGATATATTGTTGTTATGTTTGTGCCTGTGACTTCTAGTTTTCTATGTTAGTTGAACATAGTTGAAGAGCAAAGACAGCAAGAATGACTGTTGGGGGCAAAAGGGTTGAGCTGTGTCAGATTGCCCACAGCTGAGTCCTGTAGGGAAATGAAAAAAAGTGTTGCACTCATTTCTTTGTGTAAGGTAAATGAACAGTATGTGTGTGGCAATATGAACAAACTAATATGTATTATGTTAGAAGGCTTCCAAAACATAGGTCTATGCCCTAATCCCAGGAACTTCTTGTAAGAGAATGGATATTACATTTTTTGGAGTAAGTATTGTTGTGGATGTAATTAAGGACTCTGCGAGTTCTGCCTGGATTGCTCAGATGGGCCTCAAATCTAATGACTTAAAAAAGAAAACAAGGAGTTTTGTGACAGAGAAGATAACGTAAAGATGGATGTAAGAGGGGCAATAAGACCAAGAGCTCAGTCAGTCAAAGAATGTCGATAGACATCAGATGTTGCAAGAGGCTGGACTGGAGAGATATTAGGGCAGATAGGGCATTTGCCTGGCATGCAGCTAGCCTAGCTCAGTCTACAGAGAACCAGGAGTAAGCTCTGAGTACTGCCAGGTCTGAGTCTAAAAGAAAAAAGGCAAAGAAGGTTTCTTCTTTCTAACTTCCAGAGAGGTACAGCCTTTCTGACAAACTGAATAGTTTAGCAAAATAGAAATCTATTTATTATCTCAAATAATATTCTGATCGCTTCTGGTGACCAAAGTCCAAAACCAAGCTGCATGCCTACATTCAGATGGGCTCTCTAATGCTCCTTTGGCAGTTCTGTGGGGTCGAGTGCCCACCATCTCCTCATTTCTTCTCAAGTGACTCCCCAGTTCCCCCAAATATTGAAGTCTTTGCCTTCTGTTACTTTCTCTCCTGTTTTCTTTGTAAATTTTGGATTTTTTTTTACTATCACTTAACATGTTTGGGAGAGGAAATAGAAAAACAAACACAGTGAGTTCATTATTTTTAGCTGCAACTTAAGTCTAATTTATGTTCCAAGTAAAAGAGATTTTTTTAAAGAATCTGGACAAAAACACGGTCTTTTATGACAGAAAAATTTTAAAAGCATTAAAAGACATTAAAAATTTGGCCTCAGTGTTTTGGTTTTGGCATATGAGAAAGCCCAATGCGATCAAGAACAGCTGTAGAGAGAGGATTTTGATAAAAATCATAATTTATCTTAAAAAAATACTATTATTCAGAGAAATGCAAATCTAAAACAATGACAGGTCACCTCACATCTGTTAGAATGACTACTCAGAAAAGACAGAATAGTAGTGTTACTGTGTGACAAGATGAATATAAAGACACAGATAAGAAATAAGTGTTGGACCTCCGCCTGACGCCATCCGCCCTGACACCCAGCAGCATCCTGCTCTCCCCATCAGGTGCATTTCCGCGGTGGGCAGTCCCCAAGGCACTCAGTTCCAGGATAAAGGGCTTGAACTTTGAGAAGGGGACCAAGCCACACCCAGCTTCTTCGGATCTTCCGCTGGACTACCTCCACCCCGACCCCCTGACTCTGGAACCACCCACCGACACCCCAAAAATTCAAAACTGCTAGCGTGTCTCGCGTGAAGTAATATCTATTTACCTGAGATACCACTGAGCATTTGCCCCTACATTCTTTGCTATACATCCCAAACTGCAAAGTAATTCGGGCACCTACTAACTCTGTTGACTAGTCACCCGGAACACACATTTTCAATCTACGATAGTCATTATGGTAAAGCAACGCAGAATTCCTTCAAGCTCTATGATTGAAATCACTAACACAGATGAGTCAAGCAATAGCGATGAGCTATATAACCTCTCTGAAAAGGAATTTCAGAAGGAACTGTTAAAGATGCACAAGGAACTCAAAGAAACAATGGAATACAAAGTCAATAAAATACAGGAGGACATGAGAGTAGAATTGAGTAAATTTCAGACCAAAGTATAAACAGAAATGACAGATATTAAAAATGAGGTAAGTGAACTGAAAAACATAGTGGAAGGCCTCCAAAGCAGAGTAAAAGCTGCTGATGAAAGAATTAGTGATCTCCAAGACGAGGCTCAGAGATTCTGTCGACAACACCAGAAGATGGAAAAAAAGACTCACAATCAATGAACAGACTACCAGAGAAAATCGGGATGAAGACAAAAAAGGAACAACATACGCATCATTGGGGGTCCCAGAAGGGCAAGAAGAAAACCCTGATGAAGAAGAAACTGTCAAAGCCACCATCATTGAGAAGTTCCCTGAACTGAAGAAAGCATGCTCCCAGATACAGGAGGCCTGTAGGATACCAGCTAAAAAAGAAACCCCAATAAGAATACTCCAAGACATATCCTTATTAAAATGACAAAAACGGATAGAGATAGAATACTGAAAAGCAGCAAGATCCAAGAAGGACATCACATACAAAGGAGCATCCCCTGAGATTTACAGCAGACTTCTCAGATGAAAAACTCCAAGCCCGAAAACAATGGTGGGATATTGCGTAAAGACTCAATGAACTGCAGGCCTCACCAAGAATTCTTTACACAGCTAGACTTACTTTCAGATGTGAAGGAAAGATACACAAACTTCATGGATAAACAACTCAGGAACTTCATAGACTCAAAACCAACTTTAAAAGAAGGATCGAAGGGTCGATTGTAAAATAAGACAACCCAAAACCACAACAAGTTTAGACAGAAAGATGGCACAAAATCCAATGACAATAATCTCTCTCAACGCCAATGGTCTAAATGCACCAATTAAGAGACACAGGGTGGCAAAATGGATTAAAAAACTGAATCCAACATTCTGCTGCCTACAAGAAACATATCTGAATAATCAGGAAACACAGACTCAAAGATAAAGTCTGGAAGACCATTCTCTACGCAAACAACTCCTCCAAAAAAGGCGGGTGTGGCCAT
>JAJIBD010024535.1:0-20451 GCA_021461705.1 Cryptotis parvus | reverse complement strand
AGCTGCTCCCCGCTCTCCCCACCAGGTGTATCCTTCCTCCCCGTGGCGTGGCAGCCCCCGAGAGGTACCCCTTTCTAGCATAAAGGGCTGAACTTTGAGAAGGGGACCAAGCCAAACCCAGCTTTTTCGGATCTTCCACTGGACTACCTCCACCCCGAACCCTGACTCCTGAACCACCCCGTGACACTTCAAATTAAAAATTCAAAACAACGCACTAGAAGTAATATCTATCTACCTGAGATACCACTGACCATTTGCCCCTACATTCTTTGCTATACATCCATAACTGAAAAGTAATTCAGGTACCTACTAACTATGTTGACTAGTCACCCATAACACACATTTTCAACCTACGATAGTCATTATGGTTAAGCAACACAGAATTCCTTCAAGCTCTACGATTGAAGTCACTAATACAGATGAGTCAAGCAATAACGATGAGCTATATAACCTCGGCTGAAGAGGAATTTCGGAAGGAACTGTTAAAGATTCACAAGGAACTCAAAGAAACAATGGAATACAAAGTCAATAAAATACAAGAGGACATGAGAGTAGAATTTAGTAAATTTCAGTCCAAAGTACAAGCAGAAATGACAGATATTAAAAAAATGAGGTAAGTGAACTGAAAACACAGGGGAAGGCCTCCAAAGCAGAGTAACAGCTGCTGAAGAAAGAATTAGTGATCTCAAAGACGAGGTTCAGAGATTTTGTAGACAACACCAGAAGATGGAGAAAAAGACTCACAATCAATGAACTGACTACCAGAGAAAATCGGGATGAAGCCAAAAGGAACAACATGCGTATCATCATTGGGGTCCCAGAAGGGCAAAAAGAAAACCCTGATGAAGAAAGAAACTGTCAAAGCCATCATCACTGAGAAGTTCCCTGAACTGAAGAAAGCATGCTCCCAGATACAGGAGGCCCAGAGGATACCAGCTAAAAGAAATCCCAATAAGAATACTCCAAGACACATCCTTATTAAAATGACAAAAAACGATAGATAGAGATAGAATACTGAAAGCAGCAAGATCAAAGAAGGAAATCACATACAAAGGAGAATCCCTGAGATTTACAGCATACTTCTTGGATGAAACACTCCAAGCCCGAAAACAATGGTGGGATATTGTGAAAAGACTGAAAGAACTGCAGGCTTCACCAAAAATTCTTTACCCAGCTAGACTTACTTTCATATGTGAAGGAAAGATACACAACTTCATGGATAAACAACAACTCAGGAAATTCATAGACTCAAAAACCAACTCTAAAGAAGGATTGAAGGGTCTATTGTAAAATAAGACAACCCAAAACCACAACAAGTTTAAAGAGAAAGATGGCACAAAAATCCAATGACAATAATCTCTCTCAAGGTCAAAGGTCTAAATGCACCAATTAAGAGACATAGGGTGGCAAAATGGATTGAAAAACTGAATCCAACATTCTGCTGCCTACAAGAACACATCTAAATAATCAGAACAAACACAGACTCAAAGTCAAAGGCTGGAAGACCATTCTCCATGCAAACAACTCCTCCAAAAGGCGGGTGTGGCCATACTTGTATCTGACAAGATAGATATTAGGCTGAAAAAGGTTAAAAGGGACAATGAAGGCCATTTCTTAATAATTAAGGGGTATGTATACCGGGAAGAAATCACACTACTAAACATATATTGCGCCAAACGAGGGGCCAGCAAAATACTTAAAACGACTATTAATAGACCTCAAGGAAGACATTAACAGTAGCACAATAATAGTCGGAGACTTCAACACTGCCTTATCAACTGTGGATAGATCAACAAGACTGAAACTCACCAGGGAAATACTGGACCTGAAGGAGGGAAATGGAAGAAAGAGAGCTGGTTGATATATACAGGGCTTTTCATCCCAAAAAAGCTGAATACACATTTTTTCCAGTGCACATGGAACATTCTCCAAGATAGACCATATACTGAGCCACAAAGCATACCTCAACAAAATAGAAAAGATAGAAATTGTGTCAACTATCTTTTCAGATCATGATGCACTGAAAATAGTAGTTAACCATACACAGAAGCAGGGAGTCAAACCAAACACCTGAAACTGAACAGCTCACTGCTGAACAACAAATGAGTCACAGAAGAAATCAAACAGGAAATTCAAAGATTCCTAGAAACAAATGACAATGAAGATACCAACTATCAGAACTTGTGGGACACAGCAAAAGCTGTGTTAAGAAGAAAGTTCATAGCTCTGCAAGCATTCATAAGGAAAGAAGAAAGGGCCTACATAAATAACCTGACCTCACAGCTGAAAATATTAGAAAAAATGCTCATCATCACTAATCATCAGAGAGATGCAAATCAAAACAATGAGATATCACCTCATACCACAGAGACTGGCCCATATTCAAAAGGGTAAAAAGTAATAGGTGCTGGCGTGGACGGTGGGGGAAAGGGGACTCTCATATTGTTGGTGGGAATGTCAACTTGTACAACCTTTCTGGAAAACAATATGAACATTCCTCCAAAGACTAGAAATTGAGCTCCCTTGTGACCCTAGCCATACCACTCCTGGGAATATACCCTGGGAAGCCAAAAACACACAGCAGAAACACAATCCGCACTTTTTTTTTCATAGCAGCACTATTCATAATAGCCAGAACCTGGAAACAACCAGTATGCCCGAGAACTGATGATTGGATAAAGAAACTGTGGTACATCTACACAATGGAATACTGTGAAGCTATTAGGAAACATGAAGTTATGAAATTTGCCTATATATGGATGGACATGGAAAGGATCATGTTGAGTGAAATTAGTCAGAAGGAAAGAGAGAGACATAGAATGACTGCATTTATTTGCATGACACAAATATATCAGGTAGTCTTACCAAAAGTGGAAATCACCGCAAATGTGAGGGAGTCAGAGGTTAGGTAAGACAGAGAAGGGAACATGTGTGAATAAATTTTGAAAGGGCTGATACCAACATAGAACTGAACATTAAATACAGGCAAAAATGCACATGATGGATTCCAAGTGTGTGTAGTGCAACCCGCAATGTGTGTAGGAGAAGAAAGGGAGAGAGGGAGAAAGAAAAGGGATAAAGAACCTACCATTTAGGCAGGCTATGGGAGTGGGGAAGGAACTGGGGACATTGGTGGTGGGGAATGGGCACTGGTGGAGGGCGGGGTGCTGTAACACTATGTGACCGAAACCTCCAAACACGAACAACGTTGTAATTGTATATCTCACTGTGGTATAATAAAATGTTTAATTAAAAAAGTAAAAATAAAAGATGTTGTACAAAAAAATATGACTAAAAAAGTTCAAATTATTCTTTCTGCTGCTCTATATAACTTTCTCTGAAAATATCTTGCTTAATGCTTTTTTTGGGGTCAGTCATTATGTTTGGGACTAGAAAGGCAATTATAAAAGTTAACACTCATACTTTCCCTACTGAGATATTTATGTCTGCTTAACTTGAACAGAAAAGAAAGACATCTTCTGGGGAGAAAATGAGGTAATACATAAATTAATTTTGCCATGAAGTGATCCAGAAAATCTAAGGCATTCTGATGATAGTGCCAAACGTTGCATATGAGAATCTTTAAAAATGATGTCAAATTTCCCAAAATGTGAAGTAATTGCATGTGTTACTAACTGATTGATGAGAAATTCACTCACTTAGCAGTTCAACAGTTCACCCACTGAACAGTAAAAGTGTGAATTCATGACTGTATCTAAGAAATAAAGCTTGTTTGTATAATTAAAAGTTCTCAAGCAGAAAATGAAGTAATGACTGAATCAGCAAGTCTTTCTCTTTTACAGATAATAAAAATATGCCTTACTTACCAATAAATACTTCATAAGAAGAAAAATAGGTGAATTATATTTGATAATATTTAAGATCTTTGCTTACTGTCTCTGGCTATTATGTAATACATATACATTTATTTATTTATTTGGGACCATACTCAGTGGTTCTCGGGGCTTGCTTCTGGCTTTGTGCTCAGGAATCAGTCCCTGGTGACGCTAAGGAAACTACTGGGTTCCAGGATGCAAGATAAGCACCTTATCCCCTTTACTCTCTCATCGGCTCTCTGTTAGCAGAACATTTTAAACCTCAACCATGTGCCTTCTGCTACCCCTTTGTTTTTTACATAAAGAAAGTGTTCATTTAAATTCTTTTATTCTTTTTTTTACTTTCTGGTTTACACCTAGCGATGATCAGGGGCTACTCCTGGCTCTTTGCTCAGGAATTACTCATGGCAGTGCTCGGGGACCATATGAGATGCCAGGGATTGAACCCAGGATGGCTGCATGCAAGGCAAATGCCCTACCCGTTCTGCTATCACTCCAGCCCCAGAAGTGTTCATTTAAAAGAAAGAAATCATATGTCACTGTGTCAGGTTTATTTACTTTTCTCAGTAATTGCAGAGGGGACTCTTTTTTTTTTAACCTCTATTAGTGCATATATTCTGTGAACACAGGTGTTTGTTAATACAGTCAATTACATAATTTCAGATACTGAATAAGTGCTTGAAAAAGTGGTATGATTTAGGTATCCTGCCATACGTATAATTATTTTGTTTGTGTTATGCTGTGCTTTTGTTTTCAGTTTGTATGTAGTTATTGTATATGAGCACGTGCTGTGTGTACACTGAGTGTAACTGTGTGTATGTACTGTTGTGTTTTAGTTTAGAAAGGATAGTTGTCAGAGAAGTTTTCTAACCTGTCTTGTTGAAATTAAGCTTTTTATGTTGACTCCAAACTATAAGTATCATGAGGTGAAGAGAAGCAATAATGTTGAATATGACCTAATTTCACCGTACTCCCATTTTATTCTTACAGTGATGCTATGAATGCTTTTATTCCCAGACTATGGGCAATTTGTCTATGAGTGAATTTGTCCAGACTGCAAAGCCATAAGTGGACTAGAAATAGGGTCCAAATAGTATTTCTTACTTCAAACTCCTTTGCTCTTTCACCTTGACCTATGTAAGGCAGCTTGGGCAGCCATAATAAAATATCGTAGACTGAAGAGATTTTTAAAAGCCATTTAGTTGTCAGTTCTGTAGACTGGAGAGTATTTGATTAAGTTGCTGGCAGAATTGGTGTCTGATGGAGGCCCCCTTGCTTATTCTCAGATGACAGGATCCAAACCTTATGGGTCTCTTTGAAAGGGACACTAGTCCTTTTATGAGAGCTCCAGACTATCCTCATTAATTATTATCACCAAAGGTCCCACCTCCTAATGCCTTCATATTAGGGCTTTGAATTTAAACATACAAATTTCTGTGGTGTGGGATGCAGGCAGTCAGTTCATAATACTGTTACCCAGCACAAGAGAAGAAAGGCCTTTGAGAGGGAAATAGGAAGATAGAAGTACAATGAGAGGGCTGTGGAGAAGACATAATTTCTGAGATGACAGAAAGGAAGGAAAACTTGAGGAATCATCTGTGGTCTGTTTTGATAATATAGCTGACTTAAGCAGCTCAGAATCTTTAAAGCACCCAGACTGTGCCTGACAGTGCATGCCCTTATGCATTAGCTCTGATTATCTTTGGTCTGGTAAATTCTTGTGTGAAACTAATACAGAATATTGACCTTGAGGTCAGTATAAGGATATTCTTGTCTGTGGTTAAAAGATTATTCTCTCTCCTTTGGGTATAAATTCATGGTGTTTCCTTTAAACATGTGTGATACTAAATAAAGACTGTTATACTTAGTTGACCACCATTTCCAGTTAATTCCATAACAGTTAGTTTTGTTTGGTGGGCATACTGTACTGTTTTATTCTATAGTAGGCTGTAGAAAATTCTTTCAGAATAGGGAGTTTGCCTTGCCCATGGCTGACTGGAGTTTGATCTCCAGCATCCCAGCACTGGAGCAGCAACAGCATCCTGAGCCCTTCAGGAGTAACTCCTGAGTGCCGAGGCAGGAGTTACCTCTGAGCACTAAAGCCAAAAAAGAAAAAAAAATTTTCAGTAGAGAGGTTTACTTCAATGTTAGGTAATATAAATTAGAAAGTGCATGAGTAGGAATTTAATGGCTAGATGATTTTGATATTTGTTTAACTGTGAATTTATCTTTTATCCTTTATATTTCTGTTAAACACTAGAATGTAATATGATTATAGGTTGTCTTCCCGCCTCAGAAAATTAGTATTGCCCCCCCACTTACACTTGTTGCTGTTGTGATTATTGGGATCAAAACAGTTGTTGTCACGTTCCCTTGGCTGTAGTTCTCATGGGTGGAGGAGTCACACACTCTGTACTCTTCGTTGTGTTTGCTCATGGTTTTAGTTCCTGTGATTTTGGGGGGGCCGCATGTTTGTAGTGCTCACCCGACTATGCACTGCAGATCCCATGCTTTGCTGTGTGTATGGGCAGCTTCGGAGATCAACTTCACAGCCTTTTCTGGAAAGCTGGCCCCTTGCCACTGAGCTATCTGCCATTGTAGTACTTAAATGTGTAGTGTACACTGTGTATTGCTCAGTATGGGTTTGTCTTGTTTCTTTTGGAATAGTGAGGAAAGTGACATCATCTTAGCATGAGTGACATCAGGTGGTATGGCAGCACCCACAACAAAAAGGAACAGGAGTGAAGTAGATCTGGGGAAAGAAAGAAGTCCGGAGGTAACTGAATTGAATATAGCATAGTGGTAAATTTTAGCATCATTTTTTCCACAAAATGATTAAGGTGCTTCTGTTTGTAGGTTGAGAAGGGCTTTGTGAGAGTTGAGTGACCAGTATACCTCTTTCATGTGGGTTGGAGGTATTTCTCAGAACTGGACTTGTCAGTGCTAGATCTGAGATGTCCTGGGCCGGCTGGGAAGGTTGGGGCCTTTAAGAGTGAACACATGAATCTGAAGTGGTTTTCAAGTTATTTTAGTCTTTATTCAGGAGAAAAAAAGGATTTCAGGTATGCCCTTGAATTATAGTTTAACCTCATCTTCTGTGAGGATCAGGAGTAAAGGGGTATTTTTGTGTACTTACTGAGTATATTGTTGGCACATAGTTTTTCTGCATACCATGCTATTTTTCAGGTAACAAAGGGAATAACATGGTTTTATTTGTTGATTTGTTTTTATTTATTTAGTTTTGGCTTTAGGGTTATGCCTGGAAGTACTTAGGGGCTACTCCTGGCTCTGTGCTCAGGGATCACTCTTGGTCATGCTTGGCGGATCACATGCAGTGCCAGGGATCAAAGCAGGGTCAGCTGCACACAAGACAAGTGCCGTAACCCTTGTATTGTGTTTCCATCCTTAAGGAAGCAGAATGTATATCTTCAATGCTTAGGAGTTTTTTTAAAAGTATATTTAATTGTAGTTTAATCAAATGGCTATATTAGCATTAACATTTATTTATTTTTGTGGGGGAACACAGCCAGCAATGCTTAGGGGTTATTACTGGCCCTGCATGCAGGGATTTCTCTTGGATGGTGCTTGGGGGACCATCTGGGATGCTGAGGATCGAACCTTGGTCAGTCCTGTGCAAGACAAGCATGCTACTCACTCGCTGTACTAGAGCTCCAGCACAACCTTTGTGTTTCTATGTACAAAGTTACTATACTTTCACCACTGCCAAAGGCCCAAAGCGCTTAATGATTAAGTTTCAAGTTTGAGCACCACTCCCTTCCCCGTATCCCTCCCCTCCACCAATCTCCCCAGTTTCCATCCCACTCTACTCCCTTCCTTTATCGCTGTGGCCTTTTGGTAGATGACTGTAACTATCTTGAGGAAAGTTCCTTCAATTCCCATTTTCTGGAGGGTTTTAATCATGAACGGGTGCTGGATCTTGTCAAATGCTTTCTATGCGTCTATTGAAAGGATCATATGGTTTTTATTTTTTCTCTTATTGAAATGCTATATAATGTTGATTGACTTGTGAATGTTGAACCATCCTTGCATTCCCGGATGAATCCTACTTGGTCATGGTGTATAATTATCTTGATGAGTCTTTGGATTCTGTTTGCTAGTATTTTGTTGAAGATCTTAGGATCTGTGCTCATCAGGGAGATTGGTCTGTAATTTTCCTTCTTTGTGTTGTCTCTCCCTGCTTTGGGTATCAGGGTGATATGTGCCTCATAGAAGCTGCTTGGGAGTGTTTCTGTTTCTTCTATTTCCTGGAAGAGCTTGAAAAGGACTGGCAGTAGATCCTCCTTAAAGGTTTGGTAGAGTTCACTAATTAACTGAAATTATCAATATACATTTTCTCTTAATAAAACCTTATAGCATATATTTATATTATTAGACTCCTTTTCATAACCTACAATATGCCTAAATTTTGCTTCTTAGTTACTATATGTGTACTTTATACTTTCCCTTTTTGGGGGGAGGATGTTTGTGAAAACTAGATTTTATCAAAATTTATTATCGCATTTATTTTCCCTATTGATATGCCATTATCTATTATTTATCACTTTCATCTGTGTTTTCAATGAAAAATTTTCTAAAGCCCTATATCTGAACTTTAGTTAACCAAAAACGGATTAGTGACTTTTAAAGAAAGTGCTCACATAAAAACTATTTGTAGAGTATGGAGAACAGAAAAGTCAAAGAAGCCAAGCATATGTGAACTTTAACCGAAAGTTCTAGCTTCAGTGTGATTCTGTAGGACAAGCTAGAGCACAAATCACACTCCATAAATTGTCTGGCCTTGAGAAGGAAGCTGAGTTATTTCCAAATTAGTCAGCTATTGGCTGTGGACTGTTCCAGCACAGTGTAAGTTTCCAGGCTTTTCCAGTTCTTTGAGTATGTACTTGAGACTTTTCCAGAATTCACAGGACAGTGTTTTGCATCAGTTAGAACTACCTACAAAACAAAGAGAATTTAAAATATACAGAGGACCTGTACACAAATTTGGTAAGTGTTCTTGCCCAGTAGGATCTGGGCAAAAACAATTGTGCCCACTACAGCCCATCTTTCCTGCTCAGATTCACTTATTTTTCAGTTTAAGATCAATTTATCCTGTAATGGTTTTGAAAATGTATTATTTTTTATTTTTTGCTTTTTTGGGCCATACCTGGTGATCCTCAGGGGTTAGTCCTGGCTATGCACTCAGGAATTACTCCTGGTGGTGCTCAAGGGAACATATGGGATGCCAGGGATTGAACCTAGGTAGGTCGTGGTGCAAGGCAAACACCCTACCCGCTGTGCTATTGCTCCAGTCCCCCAAATGTATTTTTTCAGGTCACAATTTCTGATGAAAATTTATAATAGGTGCATGTGAAGTGAGCCACCAAACCCGTCCCAGAATTCATAATTGGTACTTTGATTCCTGTTCTGATAAGCTATTCTATAGAGCTCTATAGCTGGATCCTTTCCTGTAGCAGAGCTTGGCCTAGGCACTGTGTCCTCATGACAAATTGCTCTAGTTACCAATCCACAGTTATTATTGGGCAGTGGATACTACTAGGTAACTTGCTGATTCTACTGAGTGTCAAACATATTCCACATATTCCAGCAACATCATATATTGTTGCTATTGTCACATTGTATGAGCATGGCTGCCCAGGCTTTGAGTTTTCAGTCCAAAGAAAAGAGTATCTGGACAGCTTCACTGCATTACAGCTAATATCAAAAGAGATGCCAGACCTACAAACACCCAGATACTCTTGTCTTTGGGATGAAAGCTCTGGGACATTTTTGGGAGGGGTATAGGCCAAGTTCCTACTTTGTCAAAGATTGGGCAGCCATGCTCATACCTCATAGCCTTGACCACAGAAATAATATATGATAGCTTCAAAGCTTCATGATCAATACTGGAAAAAATGCCAAGCTGGTAAAACACTGGTCTTTGAATTGAAAACTTTGGGATCTTCTTTGGCGATGAAGGGCAGACCAATAATCATACCAGTACTATAGCTTCCAGGAGCTCTTCTAGTGCATGGCCCCATATACCTCCAAATTCCAAGATACTGATAGCAACTTAGATAGGGAAGCAGCACAGAAACCTACTAAATTCAATATGTGCAAATAATAATACAGAAAGCTCAACTAGAATGAACAGCTGAGTAAATCTTCTTTAAGTACACTATTGTGAGATAAGACAAGTTCCTCAAATTTTATTTCACTGAACTAATTTTTGATAATTCCATTCACCATATTTTTGGTAACACGAAATATAATATAACTTGTGCCTGCTAAGTGGTAGGTTTGTGGGGTGGATGAGAAATGGGACGATGGTGGGGGGGCATCACAGTGGTGGTGGGATTGGTGCTGGAATACCGAATACCTGAAAGAACTGTATTATTGAACAACTTTGTATTTTTAAAAATTTTTACTTTTTATTTTTTTTACATTCTAGAAATAGCTATTACTTTACTATTAGTTTTAATAGCAAATATGTCCACAATGGAGAAACTAGGTCTAGCACAAACAAAAATTACAGTCTGCCAAGCAATAATGAAATATAGCACATTGGGAACAATGTATTTTTTCACTCAGCCTCATCTTTCTTGCCTTTTTATTTTTCTTATTTTTTAAAAATATTTTATTATATCACCATGAGATATACAATTACATAGATGTTTATGTCAGGGTTTCAGTCATACATTGTTACAGCACCAATCCCTCCACCAGTACTGTTAAGCCATGCTATTTACATAAAGTTAAAAGTTAGGGAAACTAACTTTTAGTTTATATAAAGTTAGGGAAAAACATACTTATGCATGTGTTCAGAAAAATACATGTAAATGCTGGTAAAAAATCAACAACATCATATGGTTGAAAAGGTTACTATATATATATATATATATATATATATATTGACTTGTCATAAGGAAGTAGTTGAAATTGGAAATTGCTGGTATATTGAGTTTCAACTTCTGTCTCTGTTGCTGAAAATATATTCATTCAGTGACAGCACAACCTAAGTTCCTGCTTTGGTTGTAGGTGGACTCTGGTGTTGAACCTAAGTGGAGTCACCATCTCTTCAATCCCATTGAATAATTATTGGAGTGACCAAGTATGGATTTAGGAAGATTGGATAAACTATCCTGTCTACCTACTTGTTTCATTTGTGTACCCCATTGAGCAATTATTGGAATGAACGAGTCTGGATTCAAGAAGATTGGACAGGCTATCTTGTCTCCTAGTTTTACTTTGTTTCATACAACTGATATTCAGTCAAAGGCATTTAATGTGTTCAGGTATCTTCAGCCTTTATACCACTCCCCATTTACTCCACTAATTATTACCCTGTTTGTAATTTTTTTATCTGTACTTTTACTTTTTCCTCATCTCTCACTATTCATATAATTTTCTCCTGATAAAATGTGCACATGTTTGCACATTTAGCTATTTTATTTTTCAGACAAACTTGATACCTAGGGGGTATGATTGCAAATTTGCCTATTGGGAAATTTCTCTTAACAGTCTTTGAGGGAAGACTCTTGACTTGAACTGCATATAGCAGCAAACCATTTTTTAACTTATTTAAATATATCTAGCAGATTCATTACCAACCATTTTTTTTAACCTCTGTCAGCCTATGATCAGCCAAGCAAGACTGTCAGCCGTGAACCAGAGACACAGATACATGGGACAGAGCTGCTACCAGATCTCCCTGTGCTTGGATGATCATGAGGCATTCAGGAGGGAGGGCAGCTTCTTGCCATGGCCCACCACCCCAATAGAGCCTGTAAGAAGCCAGAGAAACCCCCTCACCATGATGGCAGACACTTTCAATGTCCGAACTCCATGGCTCATCAGAGCTCTGCCCAAGAGAAAAGCCAGTCTCAATCCTGACTCATCAGAACCCCACCCTAGAGAGAAGCCTATTTCAAGCCCAGGTATGCTGGTATTGACAGCTAAAGTCACCAGACTTCTGTGGAGATGGAGCAGAGGTCCCTTTCCCCCACCTCTGTTCCATCCGGGAGACCCAGTGGACCCACTAACCAACTGCTCCTGGGCTGTCGGCTGTGAACCAGAGACACAGATACATGGGGCTGAGCTGCTACTGGCTCTCCCCGTAGTGTGCGGCCATGAATCTGTAAATGCAAAGACTGAGAGCCCAACTACTATCAAGAGTATCACACTCACACAGCAGAGCCTGGCAAGCTACCCATGTCGTATTCGATATGCCAAAAACAACCTCATTCCCATGACCTAAGTGAATGGTTTGACACTCTTCGTGTTCCTGGAGTTAGTAGATGCCCTTGGGCTACACTAGCACATGACAGGATGAATGAAGATGTTATTGGCGCCCACTCGAGCAAATCAATGAACAACAGGAAGATAAGTGAAGTAATACAAGTGAACTTCTGTCAGCTGGCTGTGAAGAGCTATCTCGTAGTCCCATACTTAGAAGAAAAAGGTTGTCATTGGTATATATTCAACCTGAACACTGTGGCTCAAGTTTTTAAATTTATATTTCATCTTAGATATTCTTAAGCACCCATTTTGAGTCAAATGATGATATTAGATTTGAAATGTAACTAACAAAAAGTCTCAAAATGCTGTCCTTTCTTATTGTTAGATAATTCAAGGCATAATAACTTGTCTTTTATCTGAAAGGATGTTTTAGCTTGTTCTAATTACTCAATCTTTAAGACTCCTAATTGAGATGTTAGAACCTTGAGTCTTTGTCATATATCTCACTCATTTTCATCAGTTTAAGTATACTAAGATACTTAGAATATTAGCCACTTTCTGCTCATTAGGTTTATTTCCGTTATGTTACTATATCGGAACAAATACTATGTTCTGGTTTATCTAGGTGGTATCTCTCAGTGATAAAAAACAAACCCTCAGAAATAGTGACAGAGAGTTGATTCAATATACCCAAGGACAGTGCAATATATTATTATTTATCTCAGGTGTATAAGAACTGGTTTGGAGACATTTTCATGTTGTGTATGTAGGAATCAGGTCAGCAACAATATACCAAATGTTAATGTATGAAGATGACATTCTGGTCTGGAGAGGTACAGGGGTTAAGCTATGTGCATCTGACCCTGATCCTAATCTACTGCATCACATTGTCCCACAATCCAACCAGTTGTGTGACTCTAGAGGCTCTGACCACCAGAGTGGCCCGAGTAGTTCTGAGATAGTGCCTGAGCAACTCTGCATTCTTGGGCCCTCACACTCAACTGCTGAATTGGTTGTCCAAAATTGCTGAGAGAAGGATCCTAGTCCTCCTGAGCAATGCTTGGGTTACCCCATCCCTATCAAGCTCCATCCAGCAAACAGCTTAAATTAGATTATTGTTTAATTTAAAATAATCTGTCCTGGTCTGGTTTTTATTTTTTTTAAAGGTGAGACTGGTGATAATGTGGAAACTTAATGGGAAACATTTTCCTCTTATATTTTAGGTTTTTGAAGATGGCATTAATCTGTCATTTTATATAATATATGGTATTATTAATAATCTATTTTAGAATGGAGTATAATTACTATCTATATCTATGTGTATTTTTATCTACATTTCAAGGAACTGAAGACTGTCTTGCTCTTAGCAACAATAGTTTATTAGTTCTCTGGATCTAATACCCTGGATATCATTTCAGTAATGCTGCCATTTGTACTTATTATATGCACCTTGGCTCACAATTAACTGCTGTCATCTACCCTTGATACTTTGAAATATTATCATCCTCACTGACACTAGTGAGTCAAGTTTCATAACAGTATGCTTACCATATGCTTCAGCCTGGAGAGGATAGCTTTCACTAATCCTTATAGTAATTGGGGGAATTTCTGTAGTGCAGTCTTTATCACCACAGTGAGATCATAGTGAAATGTTGTGTAGCTCTTTCATGAGTTCTCAGGTATTGTGCAATAGGCTGGTTTTAGTATGCCTACTTTCAGGAGACATAAACTTCATTTCCTTGGCACTCTACTAGAGACCTTCTAACATTTCAAACTGTTAAGAGAGGCTATCATTTTCCCTCAAGCTTCCAAGAGCCATACTAGCAAGAAGAGCAAGAAGAGGCCATTGAAGGTCTTAAAACAGGAGGGACTGTGAGTTTAAAGCTGCAAGAGGGAGATTGTGCTGCTATCAAGTTGCCCACTAGTTCAGGCCCCTTCCTGTCTCAGAGTCATCAATAGCCCGTTCTAGGTAAAGGTCCTGCTTCTACTAGTTCATAGTAGAAATGCATTAAAATTCCTTTGGTGGAAATTTTATTTCTTTATAGCACGAAAAGAAACTTGAGTCACTTTTGAGTTGTCCTTCTATCACTATCTTCCCGTTCATCATCAATTTGCTTGAGCAGGCTCCAGTAACATCTCTGTATGTCCTGTCTCATGCTAGTAGAGCCCAAGGGCATCTGCTCTCTCCAGGAACATAAAGAGCCTCAAACCATTATATTAGGTCATAGGAATGACCTAACATAATTGTTACTGGTATTTGGCATATCAAATACGACACGGGGAGCTTGCCAGGCTTGCCGTGCAGGTGGGATACTCTGAAGTCACCTCTAAATACAGCATTTATTGATGAACCACGTGGCCGCTTGCGCGGCTGCACGAGCCGGGCTGTGATAGGCTTGTCTGCTGGATGGAGTTCTGACGAGAGGGAGGTCCAGATGTGGAAAATGGTGGCCCTCATGGAGTGGGAGGGGTTGGCTGGCTGTTGTGAGGCTCTGCTGGGGTGGCGGGCCAGGGCTAGAACCCGCCATCCCTCCCAGGCTCCTCGTGAGTGGCCGGGCACAGGGAGAGCCGGTAGCAGCTCTGCCGCATGTCTTTGAGTCTCTGGATCAGCATACCTGGGCCGGATTTAAAAAAAAAAATACTGCTGCAGGGTGGGTGTGGATGATCCGGGCTGTGATAGGCTTGTCTGCTGGATGGAGTTCTGATGAGAGGGAGGTCCAGATGTGAAAAATGGTGGCCCTCATGGAGTGCGGGGGGTCATCTGGCTTGTTGCGAGGCTCTGCTGAGGGGGCCGGCCAGTGCTAGAACCCGCCATCCCTCCCGGGGGCCTTATGAGCGGCTGGGCACAGGGAGAGCTGGTAGCAGCTCTGCCCCCATGTCTTTGAGTCTCTGGATCAGCATACCTGGGCGGATTGAAAAAAAAACTGCTGCAGAGTGGGTGCTGATGATCCAGGCTGTGATAGACTCGTCTGCTATTGACCTGGTGTCTAGAAAAGAGGATGGGAGGCATGTCGGAGGAGGAAGCATTTTGTAACAAAAGCATCTCTGTCAGCCAAAGCTTTTGCATCATCTATAGGTTACCCATATAAATTGGTGTTAATACCACTCCTGGGAATATATCCGGGGAGCCCCAAAACGCACAGCAGAAATACTATCTGCACTTCTATGTTCATTGTAGCACTATTCACAATAGCCAGAATATGGAAACAACCTGAGTGTCTGAGAAGAGATGACTGGATAAAGAAACTATGGTTCATCTACACAACAGAACACTATGCAGCTGTTAGGAAAAATGAAGTTAATGAAATTTTCCTAAAAATGGATCATGCTGAGTGAAATTAGCCAGAGGCAAAAAGACAGATATGGCATGACTGCATTCACATGTGGGATATAAAAAAATAGTATCATACTAATACCCAAGACCAGACAGTCATGGACTAGGACTTTGCAGTGATTGGAATCTACCGCAAATGTGTGGGAGTTAGAGGTTAGGTAAGACAGAGACGGGACCAAGTGCTAATAATTTTTCGAAATGGTAATTTCAGCCTAGAACTGAGCATTAAATGTAGGCAAAGGGATATACATGATGACCCCTAAGTGTATGTATTTCAAGTCACAATATGTAAGAGAAGAGAAGGGGAGGGAGAAGAGAGAGAGAGAGAGAGAGAGAGAGAGAGAGAGAGAGAGAGAGAGAGAGAGAGAGAGGAGAGGGCAAAAGAGCCTGCCATAGAGGCAGTCTGGGGGAGCTGGGAGGGAATCAGGGGACATCGGTGGTGGGAAATGTGCATTAGTGGAGGTATGGGTGCTGGAACACTATGATTGAAACCTAATCATGAACAGTTTTGTAATAAAAAAAAAAAAAAAAAATTAAAAAACCCAGTTCTTTAAAGATAAAAAAGAATTTAATTTTTTCTAATTAACACAAAAAACTGAGTTAGGGACTGGAGTGGTTTGGGTGCATGCCTTTCAGGACATCAGTTTTCTCCTTTACACCTCATGTGGTCCCTCCTGAACACAAAGGTCACTCCTAAACATAGAGTCAGGAACAGTCCCTTAGCACCTCCGGGTGGCCCAAACCCCCCCCCAGAAAATTGTGCAAAGTGTTATTAAGATGTAAACCATTTACAAAAGTATCAGCAGCAAAAGTTTTGCCTACATTAGACTTGTACCACTTTGTTGTGTTGTTGTGAGTTTCTTCATTTTTAAAAAAAGTATTGAATCATTGTGAATTACAAAGTTATTATTGAGTTTAAGAGGAAGCTTTAGGGAAAATGACAGCCTTCATATAATTCTTCAACCCCCTTCACCAGTATTCCTTCACCAGTGTCCACTTTCCTTCTTCAGTGTCTCCAGTTTCTCTCCCATCCACAGCCTGCCTCTATTGTAGGCACTTTTTTATTTTTCCCCTTTCCTTTATAGATACTTAATTTTAATATATGGAATGGTTTCTACTAATATTTAGCAATTTCCAATAAATATTTCTTCATGAGGTATAAACTACATTTACTCCAGAGTAGGGACTCCTGTTACCTTGAAT
Organism: Cryptotis parvus; assembly: GCA_021461705.1. Classification (NCBI taxonomy): domain Eukaryota; kingdom Metazoa; phylum Chordata; class Mammalia; order Eulipotyphla; family Soricidae; genus Cryptotis; species Cryptotis parvus. Next base: position 3,843 of record JAJIBD010024535.1, on the reverse strand, counting down.
GGGTTATTGTTTGAACTTGGCAGGTAGTTACAGAGATGTAACATTAATAATATGTTCGCCAGGAAAGTTATAAATCAAAAAAATGGAAAAAGAAATCTGGCAGTGTGGATGCAACTGGAATATTTTTGCGCTAAGGCAAATAGTTAATCATTTGGCTGTACTCTTAGTTAATAACTCATAGATTTTAAGAAGTGAGCAAATGACTGATATTTTCCTATTGTTGAGTTTTAATGTACTAGTTTGGCAGAATGCTGTTGGTGAAATCGGTAGAGCAATTATGAGTTAAAGGAAAATGGTCTGTTTATGTAAGTTATAAGTTGAATAATTTTCACGGGTTTGAAACATTTATAATGCTTTATATTCTTTGATAGTCTGGTGGATTTATAAGAGCTCTTCCCCAACACCAATTCCTGCTGAAGTACCAAGAAGCCAGAGGAACCCCCCACATCAAGAGGGCAGCCATTTTTTAATCAGCATGAACCTCAAAACTCTTTATTACTCCTATATTATTTTAAGTCCCTACATTTTAAAAAAACATTTTATTATACCACTGTGAGATACACAATTACAAAGATGTTCATAAGATGTTCATATTTGGGTTTTGGTAATACAGTGTTCCAGCACCCATCCCTCCACCAGTGCCCATTTCCCACCCACCACCAATGTACCTGATTCCTTCCCCCTCCCTAGCCTGGCTCTATGGCAGATTATTTCTTCTTCTTTCTCTCTATCTCTTTCTCTTTTCCTTCCCTTCCACATTGAGGGCAGCCATTTTCAATATCTGGACTCCACAGCTCGTCAGAGCTCCACCCAAGGGAAAAGCTGATCTCTCCCCATTGTGGTTCATCAGTAAGTGCACGAACTGAGAACCTACTAGAGAGTATATACCACTCACATGGCAGAGCCTATCAAGCTACCTGTGTTGTTTTTGATATGTCAAAACCCAGTAACAATAATAGACCTCATTCCCATGACCTGAATGAATGGTTTGAGGCTCTTCGTGTTCCTGGGGTGAGACAATGCCCTTGGGCTACACTAGTGTGGAACAGGGACATATGAAAATATTACTGTTGCCTGCTTGAGCAGATTGATGAACAATGGGAAAACAAGTGGATACAAGTGAAGTGAAAATGTTGTTTATAAATTTATTATATAAATATACATGTGTGTATATATACACATGTATATGTAATGTCTACATATACACACATGTATATGTATACATGCTATATATATTAAAGTGTGTAGTAATCTTATGGGCTTTATTTTTTTTTTAAATATGTGAATTTTATTTGGATTATCACTCAAGCATACAAATAGTTTATAACTTTTAAAAAGATAAATGAATAATGAACAATAATATACTATCACCTATTTTAAAAATAGAAATAATGGTATTACAGTTGTGATTTCTAAAGACTTCTTATTTGTTAGATACATATTAATGTATTCTAGAGCAAACTAATTTAATTTTTTTTTATTTTTTTTAAATTTTTTTATTTTTACAATTACAAAGATATACAATTAAAAAGTTCATATTTGGGTTTTGGTCATACAGTGTAGCAGCACCCATCCCGCCACCAGTGCCCATCTCCCACCACCAACGTCCCCGGTTCCCTCCCCCCTCCCCCAGCCCTCCTCCATGGCAGGTTCTTTATTTCTTTCCATTTCTCTATCTTTCTCTTTTCCTTCCTCTCCAGACTATGGATTACAGAACATACATTAAAGGGTTGTCATGTGTATCCTTTTGCCTCTATTTAATGCTCAGTTCTAGGTTGGCATTAGTACCCTCACAATTGTTAGCACACTGTTCCATTTTCTGTCTTACCTAGCCTCTGACTCCCACACGTTTGTGATAATTTCCACCTTTGACAGGACCTCCTGATGTATGTTTCACTTGACCTTGGATATTGGTATCATAATATGTACCTATATATTTATGTTATGCAGATAAATGCAGTCATTCTGTAACTGTCTCTCTCCTTCTGGCTAATTTCGCTCAACATAATCTTCTCCATGTCCATCCATTTGTAGGCAAATTTTATAACTTCATTTTTCCTAACAGCTGCATAGTATTCCATTGTGTAGATGTACCAAAGTTTTTTATCCAGTCATCGATTTTCGGGCACTCTGGTTGCTTCCAGATTCTGGCTATTGTGAATAATGCTGCTATGAACATAAAAGTAGGGATGGTGTTTCCGCTGCGTATTTTTGGTTTCCCAGAGTAGATTCCCAGGAGTGGTATGGCTGGGTCAAATGGGAGTTCAATTTCTAGTCTTTGGAGGAATGTCCATATTGTTTTCCAGAAAGGCTGTACCAGCCGGCATTCCCACCAACAATGGATGAGTGTCCCCTTTTTCCCCACATCCACGCCAGCACTTGTTGTTCTTGTTCTTTTGAATATGTGCCAGTCTCTGTGGTGTAAAGTGGTATCTCATTGTTGTTTTTGATTTGCATCTCTCTGATGATTAGTGATGATGAGCATTTTTTCATATGTTTTTTGGCCATTCGAATTTCTTCCTTGCTGAAGTTTCTGTTCATTTCTTCTCCCCATTTTTTGATGGGGTTGTTTGTTTTCTTCTTGTAAAGTTCTACCAGTGCCTGATATATCCTGGATATTAACCCCTTATCAGATGAGTATTGGGTGAATATTCTTTCCCATTCTGTGGACTGCTTTTGTATCTTAGTCACTGTTTCTTTTGAGGTGCAGAAGCTTTTAGTTTCATGTAGTCCCATATATTTATCTTTTCTTCTAGTTGCTTTGTTAGAGATGTTTCATCTTTGAAGATGCCTTTAGCTTCAATGTCATGGAGGGTTTTTCCTATATTTTCTTCAATGTACTTTATGGATTCAAGTCTGATATTGAGATCTTTAATCCACTTTGATCTGATTTTTGTGCATGGTGTTAGACACAGGTCCAAATTCATTTTTTTACATGTCGCTGCCCAGTTTTCCCAACACCACTTATTGAAGAGGCTTTCCTTACTCCATTTTAGACTCATTGCACCTTTATCAAAGATTAAATGATCATGTGTTTGAGGTTTGGTGTCAGGATACTCAATTCTATTCCATAGGTCCACGGGTCTGTTTTTATTCCAATACCATGCTGTTTTAATTACTACTGCCTTGTAGTACAGTTTGAAGTTGGGTAAGGTGATGCCTCCCATCTTCTTTTTCCCGAGGATTGCTTTAGCTATCCTTGGGGGGTTTATTGTTCCATACAAATTTCAGGATTGTTTGGTCAATTTCTTTGAAGAATGTCATAGGTATCCTCATAGGGACTGCATTGAATCTGTATAGAGCTCTAGGGAGTATTACCATTTTGACAATGTTGATTCTCCCCATCCATGAGCAGGGAATGTGTTTCCATTTCCTTGTGTCCTCTTTTATCTCTTGGAGCAGTGTCTTGTAGTTTTCTTTGTACAGGTCCTTTACACACTTGGGTAAGTTGATTCCTAGGTATTTGATTTTCTGTGGCACAATTGTGAATGGAATTGTTTCCTTAATATCCCTTTCTTCTCTTTCGTTATTTGTATATAGGAAAGCCACCGACTTTTGAGTGTTCATTTTGTATCCTGCCACTCTACTATATCGCCTATTGTTTCTAGGAGTTTTTTGGTAGAGAGTTTAGGGTTCTCTAGGTATAATATCATGTCATCTGCAAATAATATAGCTTGACTTCTTCCTTGCCTATCTGGATGCCCTTGATGTCCTTTTTCTTCTCTGATTGCTATCGCAAGTACTTCCAGTACTATATTGAATAAAAGAGGTGAGAGTGGGCAACCTTGTCTTGTCCCTGATCTCAGGGGGAAGGCTTTCAACTTTTCCCCATTGAGAATGATG
>JAJIBD010024533.1:0-21382 GCA_021461705.1 Cryptotis parvus | reverse complement strand
CCTCTTCAACAAGTGGTGTTGGGAAAACTGGGCAGCAACATGTAAAAAAATGAATTTGGACCTGTGTCTAACACCATGCACAAAAATCAGATCAAAATGGACTAAAGATCTCAATATCAGACTTGAATCCATAAAGTACATTGAAGAAAATATAGGAAAAACCCTCCACGACATTTGAAGCTAAAGGCATCTTCAAAGGTGAAATATCACTAACAAAGCAACTAGAAGAAAAGATAAACATATGGGACTACATGAAACTGAAAAGCTTCTGCACCTCAAAAGAAACAGTGACTAAGATACAAAAAGCAGTCCACAGAATGGGAAAGAATATTCACCCAATACCCATCTGATAAGGGGTTAATATCCAGGATATATCAGGCACTGGTAGAACTTTACAAGAAGAAAACAAACAACCCCATCAAAAAATGGGGACAAGAAATGAACAGAAACTTCAGCAAGGAAGAAATTCGAATGGCAAAAAAACATGAAAAAATGCTCATCATCACTAATCATCAGAGAGATGCAAATCAAAAACAACAATGAGATACCACTTTACACCACAGAGACTGGCACATATTCAAAGAGCAAGAACAACAAGTGCTGGCGTGGATGTGGGGAAAAGGGGACACTCATCCATTGTTGGTGGGAATGCCGGCTGGTACAGCCTTTCTGAAAAACAATATGGACTTTCCTCCAAAGACTAGGAACTTGAACTCCCATTTGACCCAGCCATACCACTCCTGGGAATCTACTCTGGGAAACCAAAAATCGCAGCGGAAACACCATCCCTACTTTTATGTTCATAGCAGCATTATTCACAATAGCCAGAATCTGGAAGCAACCAGAGTGCCCGAAAATCGATGACTGGATAAAGAAGCTTTGGTACATCTACACAATGGAATACTATGCAGCTGTTAGGAAAAATGAAGTTATAAAATTTGCCTATAAATGAATGGACATGGAGAAGATTATGTTGAGCGAAATTAGCCAGAAGGAGAGAGACAGATACAGAATGACTGCATTTATTTGCATGGCATAAATATATATGTACATATTATGATACCAATATCCAAGGTCAAGTGAAACATATGTCAGGAGGTCTTGTCAAAGGTGGAGATTATCACAAACGTGTGGGAGTCAGAGTTTAGGTAAGACAGAAAATGGAACAGGGTGCTAATAATAGTCGAGGGTACTAATGCCAACCTAGAACTGAGCATTAAATAGAGGCAAAAGGATACACATGACAACCTTTTAATGTGTATGTTCTGTAATCCATAGTCTGGAAGGGAAGGAGAAAGAGAAAGAGAGAGAAAGGAAAGAAATAAAGAACCTGCCATGGAGCAGGGCTGGGGAAGGGGAGGGAACCGGGGACGTTGGTGGTGGGAGATGGGCACTGGTGGAGGGACGGGTGCTGCAACACTGTATGACCAAAACCCAAACATGAACTTTTAATTGTATATCTTTTTATTTGTATATCTCACGGTGGTATAATAAAATACTTAAAAAAAATAAAAAAATAAGGGGTTTTTTTTCCACGTACCCCCCTCATAATGTCACCTTATGTATTTAATGTTCTCTCTCTTATCTCCACCTTATATATTTAATGTTTCCTCTCTCTTAATTTTTTATTTAAAGAAATGTGAATTACAAAGTTATTGCTAGTTGAGTTTTAAACATAATATTTCTACACCAACCCCACAACCAGGGTCAACGTCCCCTCCGCTTAGTGTTCCCATATTTCATCCTCTGCAAGCATTTAAGACCCCCACCCTTGCCTGCCATCTTGACCGGTGCATTCCAAAGTTTGGTGGTTGCAGCTTAAAGCTCATGCTTTCAATGTTGTTGAGTCTTTGCTATGAATATATGGTTACACCACTCACCCATATCACCAGTATGACCAAAGCTCTGACCCCATCACTTCCCTTTCTCATCTTCTCCGCTCCTCCAACAACCACTACTCCCTTCTTAATTTCTTTCCTTCTCTGTCCTTCTCTTTCCTGAACTCTGGGGTGAACGGTGATCCAGTCATTCCCCCTTGCCTATGTTACATTCAGATAAGTGACATCTGTTTGACCTTCTCTCTTACATCACTCAACATGTTATCTTCCAGTTCCAATGAGTTTGAAGCACATTGTATAATTTCATCATTCTTTTGGCTGCATAATATTCCATTGTGTATGTGTATCACATCTTCATAATCCATTCATCTGTCGTTGGACACCGAGGATGATTTCATGTCTTAGCTATTTACTAAGTGCAGAGTGAATAATGGTGTGCATATTTCCTTTTGAGTGAATGTCTTTTTTTTTCTGGGTGTAGATAACCAAAAGTGGAATTGCTGGATTATATGTCAGCTCAGTTCTGAGATTCTTGAAAAAACAATTTGATTCCACACATACACAAAAATGGCAATATAGCCCTTTATAACAATAATCTCTTTCAATGTCAATGGACTCTTATTGTCCTTTATATATTTGAGGAAATGGGTATATTCAAAATTGGAATAGGTACCCACAAAAGTGTATATTTTTTGCAAATGACATTGAACTATTTACTGAAATTTCCCATATGCTAAAACACAAAAGGGGCAGCAAGGATTTTGAAAATTAAAAATATTCAGTGTTTCTTCTCTTACCACAATTATGTCAATACCAAAAAAGACAAAATTCCTAACTATTGGGAATTGAGACATGTATAAAATTATGCATTCATAGGACAAATATTAAATTTTAAATATATAAAGTTAGTCTGACCACATAACAAAAATCATGAAATTTCTATGTAATTGTATGAAAGTAATTTCAAATTTTAGAATATTGGCAATTTCCTGGAAAAAGTATAAGTTGTTACATTGATACAGGAAGAAATGAAATTTCAATTACCCTATATCTACTTAAAATTTGATTGATGAATGTAGAGCCAGAAGGAAGCCCTGAACAGAGCTTAGTGTGACCCCCCAAAGCAAACCAAAATTTAATACTAAAATTGCTTAAAAGAAAATTTCATAAAAAGGTTGCACCAGTGGTGAATTTATCTACTTAAGGTAAAATATATAACAATAATTTCATACAAATTCTTTCAAAGATTAGCACATGAGTTGAAACTTCCCGATTCATTTTATGAGGTCAGTATAATTTTATACCAGAAAAGTATTTAAGAAGAGAAAATCAGTCACATCTCTGAAGGCCCCGCCCCCAGGAGGCCCTGCGCTGTAGCGTCAGGGGTTCCCTAGGCAACCGCCCAACAGATCTCAAAGTCGCCGGAACTGCAGGGTTTTGCGGAGTCCACTAGAAGCTGCCAGGTAAGCAGGGGCCTAGCCCACCGCCCCAAGGAATTTGGCTAAGGATTGAAAGAGCCCTACCACGTATTAGGACCCCAGAGCAGTCACTTTCATTTGCAAAACTAAACTTTGGGATCGCCAGGTTAATTCTGGGTTTTAAAATAGCTTCCCCTTTTCAAAGACTAATCTTCATTCTATAAATATTTACTGAACACCCCTGTGAGACTAAAGCAACCTGAGTGGCAGCTAATAGAGCGATAGGATTTTCAGAAGATGGGACTCCTATAAATCTCAGAACCCACTGCTAGACGGTTTCTCAACTGGTAAAAATGTAAGGAGGTGGGGCGGAATCTGTATTGAATTACAGCACAAATATGTAACAGAATGTGCTATTTGATATTACGTTTAATTCCAAGTTTAATAAATTTTAGGGACAGTTTTTAAGTGTATTTTTTGAAGCGGGCAGGTGGTGGGGTCCCTCGAAATGAATTTCAGTGTACTAAAAAAAAATCATAACTGGCAAGAGCCCTTTAAGAGGTCCTTCCCCCCGCTATGTTCCCCAGTCTTTCCTTAACAGCACTCTACAGTAACCCCCAATGTGGGGAAGCCAAGAAAAACCCTGTCAGACACTAACTTTGGAGACTTGAGGGACACCCTTTCTGCCCCATTAGACACGCCCACACCTGTCTACACTCAGTATGTGACTCCTCCCTTTATGAGATTCACCCAGACTTTTCACTCTGGGCGTATCACTTGTATCACTTGTCTTCCCGTTGGTCCATCGATTTGCTTGAGCGGGCACCAGTAATGTCTCCATTCATTGGGAATGAGGTCCACTATTGTTACTATTTTTGGCATAATAAATACACTACGGGTAGCTTGCCAGGCTCTTTTCATGGCTCTGGGTTCATCCCAGAGGACCCAGTCTTTTTCTATGTCAGACCATCAACCATCCAAGGCCCACAGGGCAGAGCCCTGGTGTAGACAAGCCTGTCTCCTGTCTGCCACCTGCCGATGCAACTGGGCACTGCAGCCACACCTGTGACACCTGAAGGGGCAGGTGGCAGAGATTCTGGAAGTATCTCCTTTTTTCCTTTAATGTTATGAGGTGGTCTCCATTCCCGGAAGCACCTGCAGCCCAGTTTAAGCTGTATAATTCCTTCACTTAAGGATTATATTTAATTCCCTCCCTCTCTCTTTCTCTTTGTCTCTCTCTTTCTCTGTTTCTCTCTGTCTCTCTGTCTCTCTCTCTCTCTCTGTCTCTCTGTCTCTTTTCCCTTTCCTCCTCCTCCTCCTCCTCCTCTACCTCCTCCTCCTCTTCCTCCCCATCACAGATTTCTGTGTGCCTGCTTTTGCCGCACTGAACATGTTGTCCATTAGCGCAAAGGCATTCATTTTTGCTTCTAACGGTTAAGTGCTGCCCTCAACCTCTGCCCTCCCAGCTCCTGGCATTGTCCATTAAGATGTGGGAACCCAGTGTCATGGCAACCTTCCCTTCCACTTAGCCCACAAAAGGCTGTCACTTCTTACTAATCCACTGTCCCCTTATGTTCATTCCTCACTTCCTTCAGGAGGGACATGTTCCCTGGCCTTTTCAAAGAGCTGAGTTCCTGATGAGTTCTCTGGCCTCATAAATTAAATCCAATGAGCCTGTTTCCTGTGAACCTTTGACATTCTCCTCTTATTTCTATCAAAGCAGTTCCTGTCCTTCATCCTCTTTTTTTTTGTAGCAAGCTTCATGGAACTTTTATAGCAATGACTTAGGATCGGCACCTGGTGACTAGACTAGGTGCCATAGCCTAATGTTAAACCACCAGGCCAAATGTCCATAAGTTCCTGTATCATCTATTCCCTTCCCTGGCAAGAACTTTTCCCAGGAGTGTCCTTTTGGTTCCCCCTTGGTCCATCCTAGCAGTTCTCTGAGTGCCTTCTATAGGTATCCTCTGCTACCCTAGACCAAGTAGTTCTAGGGAAGCTTTTGTAAGCCAATATGACATGATGCAAAGAAGTGATCATCATTTATATGAAAGGTCTTTTGGGCATTCTCAGGTCCCCAAAATAATCTACTAAGCCGTACCAAAGTGACCCATAAAACCTAAAATAACACTAAGATGGTAAAAGCAGAAAAGCCTGATAAACACACAATCAGCATAAATCATTTCTGAGAAAGGAGCTTGGTGACTCTGCGGCTCAGTCACTGCCTCTCGATTGTTCTTGCTGCAAAACAAAGGCTGAGTGATGGTTTCAGTCTCTTTTGTGATATTGAGTTTCAGCCTTAATGTCATAAAAGTATAAATGCTCCCTGGATTTCTTTTAGAGATCAAAAATAGGTAGTTATGTAGGTGTATTTCACTAGGTAAAAACCTAGTGGCATAGCACATTCTAAATGGGAGAGACATATGTACCTTTGATACAATTTCCTTTCATAAATAACTTTTATAGAAGCATTACCTTTTTTTTGCATTTTTTAGTATTAAAAACTTCAAATTCCAGTTCATGAAGTTTTTCATGTCAAGTCTTTTTAATGTACTAGTGATATAGTTCTTACTATGCAGTTTTTCATAATGACAGCTTAAAAATAATATTATCATATTAAATCCATAGGACTATCACTAACTTCCACAGAGAAATATGATTATATTCCATTTACCCAGAAGCCATTTTTCATTGTTTCATGAATTATGTGTAGTCTACAGGATATAGTTTTGTTCTTTTTTTAAAATCTGCACATGCAGTTTCTTCTTAACAGTTTTATAATATTTCCATAAAGGGCTTCTGTATTGCTTGTTATATTTTATCTTGGCTACTTCATGTTTTTGCTCCAAAGGAGAGTCATAGTTAATTTTAGCTTATGCTTTCTAGCTTCCTTTTTGTGTATGGACATGTGCCTGAATTTTTTCTCTTTTATGATCCCACTGGCACTGTAATAGATATCTAGTTTCTTTTCGCATCCCCACCAATATTTGGTTTTGCACTATTTTTCATTTTAGCTATTCTGATAGGAGTATCCTGATTTCCCATTGTGGTTTCAGTTTGCATTTCTCTAATGGATAATTCCTTTGCACATTTTAAACATCCTATGTTTATTTGACATCAGGGCATCCTCTTTGGTGAAGTATCTCGTTAGACTGTTTATTCACTTTTATTTATGCCCTCTATTTCCTGCTGTTGTATTTTGAAAACTCTTTTGTCTGGTGAATTTTCTTTAAAATTTTTTTGAAAGTTAATCCCTTATTCACCAAAGTTGAGCGGTCTCCTTTTTTATCATAATTTAGTCATATGTATTGGGATTGAGATTCATTTATACATGACTCTACATGTATAGAGTCAATCACATAACACTAAGAATTTCATTGTTTGTGCCAACTTGAGGATGATTGATATTTAAAATTTTAAGTTTTTAGTACAAAAATATGTTGTACTTCTTCATTAGGGTCTTTTCTTTGAGCCTTCAGTAAAATTTCAGAGTTAGTAAATATACCTTTGTCATTAGTGTTGTTAAGGATGATTTAAAAATAAAATTCTTTAAGTATTGATAATATTTTATATCTTTCCATTTTAAGTACTTCAAATAAAAAACTTTATTATTTTGTCTATATTTTAACATTAATTTTTCGTTGTTGATTAGTAAGATTAATTATAATATAATTTTAATTTTTAGAATGAGAATTTTAATTTTTTAAATTTTTATTTTTATTATTTTTTATTTTACTGTATATCTCACCACTGTGAGATATACAGTTACCAAACTGTTCATATTTGGGTTTCAGTCATACAGTGTTCCAGCACCCATCCCTCCACCAGTGCCCATTTCCTCCACTAATGTCCTGTGATTCCCCCTCCCCCAGCCTCGCGTCTATGGCAGGCAATTTTCACTTCTCTTTCTCTCTCTCTCTCTCTCTCTCTCTCTTCTCTCTCTCTCTCCTTCTTTTTACGCACTGTGGCTTGCAATACATACAGTTAGAGGTTATTATGTATATCCTTTTGCCTACTTTCAATGCTCAGTTTTACACTGGTATTATCATTTCCAATAATTATTAGCACACTGTTCCTTTCTCTGTATTGCCTAACTTACTCCCACACATTTTCAGTAGGTTCTACCAACTGTCTGGCCTTGGATATTGGTGTCATGGTATTTTTTTATATTCCGCAAATAAATGTAGTGATTTTATATCTGTCCTTTTCCTTCTGGCTAATTTCACTCAGCATGATCCTCTCCATGTCCATCCATTTACAGGCAAATTTCATAACTTCATTTTTCCTAACAACTGCATAGTATTCCATTGTGTAGGTGTACCACAGTTTCTTTTGTCTAGTCATCAGTTCTAAGGCACTCTGGTTGTTTCTAGATTCTGGCTATTGTGAATAGTGTGGCTGTGAAAATAAAAGTGCAGATGGTGCTTCTTCTGTGTGTTTTTGACTTCCCAGAGTATATTCCTGTTGCAGTATATCTGCTCAGAGCCTCTGTATCTGGCCTGGAGTTGCCTCCTGCAGGTCACTTTGTAGATATAGTAGGAGGACAGTTTGAATGTGACAGTTCATTTGACCATGTATTCTATACTGGCTGGTATAAATATTCTCTCATGCTGCCACAATCATCGTCGGACTAGCTAGATCTTACCAGTATATTTGCCTGGCCATGTTGGATCTCTAAGTAATTATACCAGAGAGAAATGCTGTTTGCCTCCAAGCAACCAAGCATGGCTCTCTGATAAATCAAAGCTAATATACAGAACAACCATGAAGTAAAAAGACAGACTTTTGTGAAGGCTTGGAGAAATATTTAACTGGCTATAGAATATTCTTTGGTACAGATGCATGCCTTTGTATTCTGAGATACAGTTCATCTCAGAAACTCCTTCTCCCTACCCTGCAGAGACATCTTCCAAGGTAGATCTGAGCTCGGCACCATTAACATCTCTAAGAGCCTAGATGAGGTCCTGGGAGAAATTACTGAGGGAATTAGACCCTGATGGCTTTCCATAGGAGTGGGAGGTCTGAGCTGCAGGAATATAAAACTAGCCTGCTTCCCTTCTCTTCGACTCTCTTCTTTCCTCCTTTCTGCTGGTGTCACTTCGCTGTCTCCTCTCTGCAGGGCCTTAACATGTGGTGGCAGCCATCTTGGCCTACACGTGGCCGGGGCCCAGTCAGGAACCCTAAGTTTGGGGGTTTTCCTATTGCTGATTTGTATGCCAGAACCTGTGTTAAGTAAAGCATTTTTAAAACTTCGCTGAATTCTTGTGTCTTTCTCTGTCTGCCGGCTGCTGATCCCCTGTGACAGAAGGGGATCCCTGACCCTGCTCCCCGATTTTGTGGGGCGCCTCAGTGTTTCCCCCGCATATTCCCAGAAGTGGTATGACTGTGTCAAACAGGAACTCAATTTCTAGTCTTTGGAGGAATGTCTATATTGTTTTCCCAAAAGGTTGTACCATTCAACATTCCCACCAACAATGTAGAATGAGAACTTTAGACCCCTGATCACCACTAAGAGAAATTCTTAAGCCCAGAGCCAGAGTAAGCTCTGAGCACCTCTGGGTGTGGCCGAAACAGCAAAAAGGAAAGGAAAAGAATTAGGATTTTTGAATTTCTTTTAATGTTATTTCATTGTGATTAGGAGATAGACCCATGTTATTTTCAGCTTACTTAAAAATCTGAGTATATGTAAATATTTTAGTATAAATATTAGCCCACAATTACCTGAAAACAAAATATCATCTTTATGGGGAAAACCAATCCCAAAAAATTATGACCTGAATTATTTCTGAACACTTGGACTCCAAAGAGACATTTTAAGTTTTAAATTTAGTTATATAACTATTGCATAGCCATAATGATTTGGGTCCTTCCTTCCTTCCTCTCTTTCTTTCTCTTCTTTCTTTCTTTCTTTCTTTCTTTCTTTCTCTTTCTTTCTTTCTTTCTTTTTCTTTCTTTCTTTCTTTCTTTCTTTCTTTCTTTCTTTCTTTCTTTCTTTCTTTTCTTTCTTTCTTTCTTTCTTTCTTTCTTTCTTTCTTTCTTTCTCTCTCTCTCTCTCTTTCTTCCTTCCTTCCTTCCTTCCTTCCTTCCTTCTTTCCTTCTTTCCTTCCTTCCTTCCTTCCTTCCTTCCTTCCTTCCTTCCTTCCTTCCTTCCTTCCTTCCTTCCTTCCTTCCTTCTTTCCTTCCTTCCTTCCTTCCTTCCTTCCTTCCTTCCTTCCTTCCTTCCTTCCTTCCTTCCTTCCTTCCTTCCCTTCCTTCCTTCCTTCCTTCCTTCCTTCCTTCCTCCTTCCTTCCTTCCTTCCTTCCTTCCTTCCTTCCTTCCTTCCTTCCTTCCTTCCTTCCTTCCTTCCTTCCTTCCTTCCTTCCTTCCTTCCTTCCTTCCTTCCTTCCTTCCTTCCTTCCTTCCTTCCTTCCTTCCTTCCTTCCTTCCTTCCTTCCTTCCTTCCTTCCTTCCTTCCTTCCTTCCTTCCTTCCTTCCTTCCTTCCTTCCTTCCTTCCTTCCTTCCTTCCTTCCTTCCTTCCTTCCTTCCTTCTTCCTTCCTTCCTTTCCTTCCTTCCTTCCTTCCTTCCTTCCCTTCCTTCCTTCCTTCCTTCCTTCCTTCCTTCCTTCCTTCCTTCCTTTCCTTTCTTTCTTTCTTCTTCCTTCTTTCATTTGGGGATTACATTCAGCTGTCCTCAGGGCTTACTCCTGGCTCTGCACTCATAGATCATTACTGGCTGAGGATGGAACCCAGGACAGTCTGTCTCAAGTTAATATAATAATTTTTTTAATTGTGAAAAGTAAAACATTTGGAAGGTTTCCTTCATGAAATCAACCAGGACTTACTAAATATAAAAATATGAATGCATTTAGCTGACATTACTTTTTAATAGTTAAAGGTTACTTTACATTGATGGAGATTAAAATATAGATATGAACACATACCTAAATATATGTGCATATAATATCTAATTTGGTCCCAAAAAATATGTTATAACATACATGCTTTTTACGTATGTACACATATGTGTATTTTCTCTAATTGATATCTTTAGAGGGTTTGTTTTAACGCTTTATATACTGCCAATCTCTGAAGTTTGCTTTATTTTGGTCTGAAACTAAGAACCTATTAAAATTGTAATAGATGACTTCAACCTATTTGAGATTATTGGTAAAATACATGTGTCTGGTGGCATGGATTATTTTATAGATTATAAATTCATAGGCTAGTCTGGTTATCCCTATATGCCTGTTTGTTCCAATTAACTTTAATAATCTAACTCTCTTCCTTTTTTAAAAAATATTTTATTATACCACAGTGATATATACAATTACTTAGATGTTTATGTCCGGGTTTCGGTCATATATTGTTTCAGCACCAATCCCTCCACCAGTGCCCATTTCCCACCACCAATGTCCCCCATTCCCTCCCCTCTCCCCTAGCCTGCCTCTATGGGGAGTTCTTTATCTCTTCTCTCTCTCTCTCCCTCTCTTTCTCTCTTCTTTCTCTTACACACTGGATTGCGATACATACATTTAGAGGTTATCATGTGTATCTTTTTCCTGATTTCAATACTCAGTTCTATGCTAGTATTATCACTTACAACAATTGCCTAACTCTCTTCTTGTAGTACTTTGTATCATGATCATTCACAAGATGAAAGAAGAACAGCATCCTTTTTTAGATATATTTGATCAAGATGAGACTGAGAAAAAATTTATGTTGTCCAAACCTGTTTGTTTTGCTGTATTTGGGAAGCCGGTAAGTTACCTCTGATATCTACTTTATAGAATCATTTTTATTTAAAAAGTCAAAAACCTTCTGTTGACATACAAGAAAGGAAATAACCATGTGCTATTTTTGAGTATTTGTTACTTTATTTATCTAACTTAAAACCTGATATAACATTGGTGGAAAGTTGATAACTTTCTCTCTCTTTACACACTATAAATGAAAAGGAAGCTAGATTGTATTTCTCTTTTCTTCTTTGTTTTTATTATTTTGGCTTTTGGGGTCACACCTGGCAAATCTAGGGGGGGTGATTCCTGGCTTTGCACTCAGGAATTACTCCTGGTGGTGCTCAGGGGACCATATGGGATGCCAGAGATGGAACCCAGATCAGTCTCGTGCAAGGCCAACATCCTACCTGCTGTACAATGACTCCAGCCTATCTTTGCTCTCTTTGTATTAAAGAAATTACCTCCAGAGCAGCACACCATGTCCATCATTAGTTGTATATAATCCAAGGTTTTTTTAATACAATTTGTACACAAATAGTTGTCATATTTTTATGAGGCTCCATGTATGTGTAAAGGTGAAACATAATAGAGACTTACTGGTAGGTTCTTTCACTAGAATCTGTAGCCACTGAGAGATGATATGTCTTGCTTCACTCACTGTGATAGTGGCCCTGTGCATTGTCTTTCTCCTAGCAGGCAGAAGCCCAAAATGACTCTTTGGAGAGGGCAACTTACCTTTCTATGAACATCTAGTACAAACCTCTAAAGAGCTATTTTCAGCTACTGAGATAATTAGTAGTTAACAGTAGGTAGCCTGAGCAGGTTAACTCCTCTCCAAAACACAGATGCTAAGGACAAGCTCCCATGTCTTATTTAATTTTATTTGAACCTTGGGATAGGGACAAAGAAATAGTTTCAATAACTTTCATTATACTTCTGCAAAGTGTCATGAAGTTTTATGTTAATAGTGAGGAGAGGGAACAATAGTACAGTGGGTAGGACATTTGCCTTACATGCAGCTGACCTGGGTTTGATTCCTGACACCTCATATGGTCCCCAGAGCTTTCCAGGAGTGATCCCTGAGCACAGGAATAAGCACCAATAAGTTTGGCCCAAACTCTCCCCCCAAAAGATTGTTCTAACAGTCAACAGTAAAAGCAATTTAGTAGAAATGTTACTTCATTAAAGAGATATTTTATTTTTATAGTAGTCTATTCAAGGACTGATTGTTAATTGAATGTTTTGCTCTTGAAAGCTGCTAAATGTAAATCTGTTAAAACATTCATGATTATAGACTTTAGAAAGAAAATAAACTAGTAAATGTCAATATAATCACAATGATTTATGCTCAAAATTCAATATCTGACAATCAAAAGAAAATGGTATTTGGAATGTCACTATGATGAAATTTTCTGCATGGTCTTATGGTAAAAGTGAAATTTTCTTTACTTAAATCACCTCATAAAATAATGAGGCAAATGTGACAATTTGTAGAGAAAAAAATGAAACTATAAATATCTTGACTTTACTGCTCATTTGTTTTTTGAGAAATGCTTGATGGCATTGATGTATTAGTGACTGTCTTTCAAAATGAGATTATCTCTTTCACTGAAAATAATTTTTCTATATAGTTTTAAATGGCATCTTTTTTATTTTTTTAGGGAGTTGGGAAGACAACTCTGGCCAACCATATAGCACAGGCATGGAAATGTATTCATGTAGAAGGTAAACTTTGCCTTTTCTTCCTAATATTTTATTATGAGTGCTTTCAAATGTGCATTAAAATGCAAAGAATTACAATCAATTCTTTGCATTTTAGAAATACAATGAATTCTTCGCATCTTAGAGCAGAAAATTATAGAGCCAAGATTCTATAGTCTTGCTGTAATTTCTTGTTTCATCCCATTGTCAACCCAGCGAGTATTATATTTATAAAGTACCTAATATGCTTTACCCTTTTAATAAACACAGTTTTGTTCATAGAATTTTGGATGGCATATGAAATTATTTTATTCCTTTCTACAGTCCCCATTTCTCTAATTTTATAATTTAGGACTTTTCAAGATATGTGTATGTTTAATGTCTCCCTATGAAAGATGATATAAAACTCTCACAGCTGCTCATGGTAGCATTTTTCAGGAACACAACTATCTTCAATAATAAATTTTATCTTTTTTACTACCTATAGGTTGCTTTGCACTCTCTGCCATGCGTAAGGGTTGCTATAGATAATGCAGTAATACTATTTATACCCTAATACCTAAGTTAAGAAATGAATTAGTAATTCTTTTTTTTTTAGTTTCTTTTGACTGATCTTTTTTTTAAAAAAATTTTTATTATACCACAGTGAGACATACAATTACAAAGGTGTTCATAATTGGTTCTTGGTAATACAGTATTCCAGCACCCATCCCTCCACCAGTGCCTGATTCCCACTCCAATGTACCCACACCCCCTCCCGTACACCCCTAGGCGGCCTCAATAGCAGGTACCCCCGCTTTCCTCTCTTTCTCTATCTCTCTCTCTGGCTCTGCATCTCTCTCCCACTTCTTTTACACGTTGTGGCTAGCCCTGCAGATATTTAGAGTTTATCATTTAAGTCTCTTTGTGTATATTCAATGGTGAGTTCTAGCCTGACATTACCATTTCCCACACTTAGTAAAACACTGGTATCTATTTATATCCCATTAATGAATGCAGTCATTCTATATCTGTCCTTTCCTTCTGACTAATTTCATTCAGCATGATAGTCTCCATGTCCATCCATTTGTAGGTAACTTTCATAATTTCATCTTTTCTGACATCTGCATAGTATTCCATAGTGTAGATGTACCACAGTTTCTCTGTTCTTGGGCACTTAGGTTGTTTCCAGATTCTAGCTATTGTGAATAGTGCAGTGATGAATAACGGAGTACAGATAGTGTTTCTGCCATGTGTTTTGGGGGTCTCTAGGGTATATTCACAGAAGTGGTATTACTGGATCAAATGGGAGCTCAATATCTAGTTTATGGAGGGATGTCCATCTTGTTTTCCAAAAAGGGCTGAACCAAACGGCACTCCCACCAACAGTGGATGAGAGTCCCTTTTTCCCTGCATCCACACCAGCACCAGTTGTTCTTGTTGTTTTGGATGTGTGCCAGTCTCTGTGGTATGAGATGGTACCTCATTGTTGTTTTGATTTGCATCTCCCTGATGATTAATAATGAAGAGCACTTTTTATATGTTTCTTGGCCATTCGAACTTCTTTTTGGAAGTTTCTATTCATTTCTTCTCCCCATTTTTTTGATGGGGTTGGTTGTTTTTTTCTTGTGAAGTGCTACCAGTGCCTGATATATCCTAGATATTAACCCCTTGTCAGATGGGTATTGGGTGAATATTTGGGAGTGTTTCTGTTTCTTTAATTTGCCGAAAGAGCTTAAAAAAGAATTCGGAGTGGGTCCTCTTTAAAGGTTTTGTAGAATTCACTGGTGAATCCATCTGGTCCTGGGCTTTTGTGTTTGGGGAGACTTTTGATTACCGATTCCACCTCCTCGATAGAGATAGGTTTGTTGAGGTATTCCAAATCTTCTTGTTGCAGACTTG
Organism: Cryptotis parvus; assembly: GCA_021461705.1. Classification (NCBI taxonomy): domain Eukaryota; kingdom Metazoa; phylum Chordata; class Mammalia; order Eulipotyphla; family Soricidae; genus Cryptotis; species Cryptotis parvus. Next base: position 6,827 of record JAJIBD010024533.1, on the reverse strand, counting down.
GGAGGCTATAGGAATTCAGGAATTTGTCCATTTCTTCGGGGGTTCTCTTGTTTCGTGGCATACAAGCTCTCATAGTAATCTGTGATGATCTTTTGAATTTCTGTGGTTTCAGTTGTGATGTCCCGTTTTCATTTCTGATTCTATTTATTTGGGTTCTCTCTTTTCCTTTTCTTACAAGTCTTGCAAGTGGTTTGTCAATCTTGTTTATTTTTTCAAAGAACCGGCTTTTGGTTTCGTTGATCTTCTGGATTGTTTTTTGACATTCCATCTCATTGATTTCTGCTCTAAGTTTTATTATTTCTTTCTTTCTGCTTGGGTTGGGCTCCTTTTGCTGATCACTCTCTAAGATCTTAAGTTGGGAAGTCAGACTGTTTGTGATGGCCTTTTCTTCTTTTCTGATGAATGCTTGAAGAGCTATGAACTTGCCACTTAACACTGCTTTTGCTGTATCCCACAAGTTCTGGTAGTTCGTGGTCTTCAGTCTCATTTGTTTCCAGGAATCATTGGATTTCCTCTTTGTTTTCTTTTTATGACTTGCTGGTTGTTCAGCAGTGAGCTGTTTAGTTTCCAGGTACTCGGTATTGGTCTCCATTTTTGTGTACAATTAACTTCTATTTTCAGTGCATCATGGTCTGAAAAAATAGTTGGCACAATTTCTATCTTCTTGATTTTATGGAGGTATGATTTATGGCTCAGCATGTGATCTATTTTGGAGAATGTTCCATGTGCACTGGAGAAGAAAAGTGTATTCAGCTTTTTGGGGATGAAATGCCCTGTATATGTCTACCAGCCCTCTTTCTTCCATCTCTTCTTTTTAGGGCCAGTATTTCCTTGGTAAGTTTCAACCTTGTTGATCTATCCAGAGTTGACAGAGGAGTGTTGAAGTCTCCAACTACAATTGTGTTGCTGTCAATGTCTTCTTTGAAGTCTATTAGTAGTTGTTTTAGGTATTTTGCTGGCCCCTAGTTGGGTGCATATATGTTTAATAGTGTGATTTCTTCCTGATATATGCATCCCTTGACTGTTAAGAAGTGACCTTCACTGTCCCTTCTGACCTTTTTCAGCCTGAAGTCTATGTTGTTGGACACCAGTATGGCTACCTCAGCCTTTTTGGATGGGTTGTTTGAGTGAAGGATTGTTTTCCAGCCTTTTATTTTGAGCCTGTCTTTGCTCCGATTGTTCAGGTGTGTTTCTTGCAGGCAGCAGAATGTCGGATTCAATTTTTTGATCCATTTTGCTACTCTGTGTCTCTTAACTGGTGCATTTAGACCATTGACATTGAGAGAGATTATTGTCATGGGATTTTGTGCCATCTTTCTGTATAGGTTGGTTGTTCTTTTGGGTTATGTCTTGTCTTATAGTAGATCTTTCAGTCCTTCTTTTAAGGTTGGTTTCGATTTTACAAAGTTCCTAAGCTGTTGTTTATCCAAGAAGTTGTATAACTGTCCTTCAAATCTGAGTGAGAGTTTAGCTGGATAAAGAATTCTTTCTGAGGCCTTCATTTCATTGAGTTTTCTTTGCTATATCCCACCACTGCCTTCAGGCTTGGAGGGTGTCTTCTGAGAAGTCTGCTGAAAGTCGAATGGATGCTCCTTTGTATACAATTTCCTTCTTTTGATCTTGCTGCCTGAAGAATTATGTCTCTGTCTATGGCATCCATTACTTTGACTAGGATGTGTCTTGGGGTCTTTCTATTGGGGTCTCTTCTTGCTGGTACGTGTCGGGCTTCTTGGATCTCGATGCCTTTGTCCTTTAACTCGGGAACTTTTCAGCCAGGATGTTTTTAACTGTTTTAATTTCCTTGGGGTTAATTTCCTGTCCCTCTGGGATGCCGATGATTCTTATATTGTTCCGCCTGGCTTCATCCCATTGTTCTCTGTTCCGTTGCTGATCCATTTTCCGGTCTTTTTCCATCTTATATAGTTCTCTGAGTGCTTTCTGCAGCTCATCTTCAGTCTCACTGATTCTCTCTTCTGCTGCTGTCATCCTACTATTGAGAGCCCATATTGTGTTTTTCATTTCATCTACTGAGTTTTTAAGTGATGATATTTCTATTTGCATGGTTCTCATTTCTGCTCTCATTTCCTCCCGTAATTTATTGACTGCCCTTTCAACTGCTTCGTTTATGTTCTCCTGTATTTTATTGGACATCTGCTCCATTTTTTCATTGAGCTCCTTAAACATCTTACCAATTTCTTCTCTAAATTCATTGTCAGAGAGACCATGCACATCTGCATTCTTTTTGAGTATTCAGGGTTGATTCCTTCACTGGTTCTTCGAACTGGGGATCTGCGTTGTTTCCCCATGGTGTTGCGGTGTTCAGGGATAAATTCCTCTAGTGTACTGTTTCCTTTTTCTTGAGGGTATTACCTTCCCTTGGTGTTGAATTTCCTAGCTTTTCTATTAATGCGGCCGCGATAAGCTGCCACCCGCCAGCCACACACCCCAGGGAGAATACCTGAGGTGGAGACAGGCCAGTGTGAGAGTTCAAAATGTCTGTTTACTTCCGCTTCCGCTCAGACTTCTGGGGGTTATAGTTCCACCTTCTGCTGAGGCCTGGGACTCTACCACGACCCCAGGCGCTGCCCGGCCAGCCAGAAACCCCAGGGAGAATACCTGAGGCAGACACAGGCCGGTGTGAGAGTTCAAAATGTCCGTTTACTTCCGCTTCTGCTCGGACTTCTGGGGATTGTAGTTCCATCTTCTGCCAAGGCCTGGGACTCTACCACTACCAGGCACATGCCCAGCCAGCCTCCCACCCCAGGGAGAATACCTGAGGTGGAGACAGGCTCATCTAGTTATTCTAAATGCCACATATAAGTGATAGCATCCTGAACACATATTTCTTAATTTGATAATTCTTTGTTTAAATTTTATCAAACTACCATGTGATAGTTCATGACTGTTCATGACTGAGTTTCAGCCAGACGGTGTTCCAACACCATCCCTCTAGTGCACATTTCCCAACGTCAATGTGTCTTTCCCACCCCACCCACCACAACCTGCCTCTATGACATGCACTCTCTCTCTCCCTCCCTTTCTCTCTTTTCTTCTCTCTCTCTCATGGTTTGCAATTCAGACACTGAAGGGTAGGTATCCCTTTTACTTACTTGCAATACTCTAGTTCTAGTTTAGCATTACTATTTTCAACTATTATTATCAAACTAGTCCCTTCTGTATTTTACCTTCCCTTCACCTGCACACACACACACACGTGGTAGATTCCAACCATTGACACAAATTTGACAATTCTTATACCAGTTTGTGCTAATATTTTGAATTCATATTTTAGCTTTAGAAGTTTTGGAAGAATTGATTGCCTCCGATACTCCATCAGGAAGTTTGGTAAACAAACCTATGTTTCAGAATTACTATGACTTTTTAAAAAGGCTCCATGCCATAGTTCTGTTACCTAATCATCTGCACTATCTTTGGTTGTTCTCAGTTGCTAGCCACGCTGCACAGTGGACACAGCATTCCAGATGAAGTCATCATAAAGCTCCTGATGGAGAAGCTCAACTCTCAGCAAGCATCACACTTTGGTATGGTTTTATTTATTTGTTTGTATGTTGTGTTTTGTTGTTTTACATTAGTGGTCTACTAAACAGCTTTAAAATTCATGCTTTATCTGATGCATAAATAACTTTTGTATTTGCTTTCCTTTTTAAATTCTGGTATAGAAGTTACAGAGTCTGCCTTTAACTGAGCTGCCCAGATGGTTTATTTTTTGTTATATTGAGGTAACCTTATTTATAAAATCTTACTGTACCACACCGCAGTGGAACTATTCCTTCCTCCAGCCTTGTCCCTAGATCGGTCTCATCTTATTCTCACCTTTCATGCCCAGCCTTCTTGGCAGCCTTAGTTCTATTGACTCAGGGTACCTCAGGGTTTGCTCTCATTGGCTGTAGCAAATTTCCTTCCTTTGGTGTCTTGTACATACACACCAGTTCATCTAGTATTTGTCTTTCTCCATCTGTCCCACTTTGCTTAATACAACAACTTCCAGTTCCATCCAAGCTGTTGCAAAATGCAAATGTTCATCTTTTCTTATCACTAAGCGGTATTATATTGTGTGTCCAGATATTTATATCATAATTTCTTTATATACTCACTCTCATTAGGCATTTGTGTTGATTCCAGATCTTAGCTAATGTAAATTGCACAACAATAAACATGAGTGCATATACACACTTTTTGAGTTTTCTTTTTGAGTTAACATTTTCCTGTTCTCAAGATAAATGCCAAGGAGTGAAGTATCTGGATTAGACGGAAGTTCTATTTTTAATTTTTTTTGTGGCATCCCAGACGGTTTTCCATACTGACTGAACTTCCCACTGGCACAAATTAGGGTTCCTTTTTCACCTAATTCCCACCAACACTTGATTGTTTCCAGACTTTTTTACTAGTGTAATTTTTTGCTCTATTTTGCACTTGTACCAATGTATGGTTTTGTGATATCATACTTTGTTTATTTGAAAAATACTGAGTCATAGAGTCTTCCATGTTGGCATATCTCACTTCAGAGGGTCAATAATCTATGCACTTATTAATATCACCACCAGTCTCACAAAGAAAGTGATGTGGATTTCTCATAAAGAAAAATCTTTTCCTCCTGATTTTGGTGCCACAACTGCGATGCTCAGAGCTTACTCCTGGCTCTGCACTAAGCTCCTGGCAGAGCTCAGGAGAACATATGGTATTCCAGGGATAAAATTCAGAAAAACTGTGTACAAGGCAAGCACACTACCCTCTAATGCTATCTTTCCATGCCCTTATCAGGAAAAATGTTAATAATGGGAAATTTATTTATTTATTTATTTGTTTTATTTATTTATTTATTTATTTATTGCTTTTTTGGGTCACACCCGGCAATGCTCGGGGCTACTCCTGGCTCTGCATTCAGGAATCACTCCCAGTGGTGCTCAGGGCACCATATGGGATGCCAGGGACGGAACCCAGGCCAGCACAGGCTGGCTGCATGCAAGGCAAATGCCCTACCTGCTGGGCTATCGCCCGGCCCCATGGGAAAATTTTAAGCATATAGCTGTGAGTAAAAGTTTTCCCCATATCTGTTTTTACCTTGAACTTTATAAATGACAACAAATAATCTAGGTTGTCGTTAAAGTTACAAACTTACTCCGTTTATGTTTAATATAATGTCTGCCAAAAATCCAAGGTTAAATGACTAAAATTTGTCAGAAGTTTGATTTTATTTTTATTCTTATTTATGTTTTTCTCTATATGTCCTGTCTCATGCTAGTAGAGCCCAAGATATTACTGGTGCCCGCTCAAGCAAATAGATGATGAACGGGAAGATAGTGATAGTGATAGTGATTTATGTTTTTAGTGAAAAATATAATTTTAGTAAAAGAAAGTTAGTGATATGTGAGGGGAGAGGAAAAGAGAAAGAGATGTGTCCAAGAGAGAACACAGACTTCTCCATAGGGAGAAAAAAAGCAGGAATTAAAACTATATTAACAAGGCAAGAAATCTCAAGCAAGGAAGTGACATAATTAAAAACATATATTAAATCAATTATGTGATGATAGCAAATAGTGAATTTCAACAGGAAGATTTAGGTTTTGGAGTGAAGATGCAAGCTGATAAATATGTTAAGCCAACATCATACTGTTCGTATTCTGTTCTTATATTGTAGACGGACCCAGAGATATTTTGTTAGTCTCTAAGTCACATAAATAGATACATGTATACATTTTGCAATTTTGCAAAATAAAAATAAAACTTTTTAATTGATAGATCTTTTTATTTCATTGATGCACTCCTAAAATGGAAAATTTTCCATTTTCTACATCTGGCCTCCTCGTCAGAACTTCACCCAGCAGACCAGCCTATCACAGCTCTGCTCTGCAGCCAAGTGGTCGCGAGGTTCATCAATAAATGCTGGATTTTGAGATGACTACAAGAGTATGCTACCGCATCGGCAGAGCCTGGCAAGCTACCCGTGTCGTATTTGATATGCCAGATACCAGTAATTATGGACCTGGTTCCCAGGACCTGATGGAATGGTTTGAGGCTCTTTGTGTTCCTGGAGAAAGCGGGTTCCCTTGAGCTCTACTTGCATGAGACAGGTCATAGGGAGATGTTACTGGTGCCCGCTCGAGCAAATTGAAGATGAACAGGAGGACAGTGATACAGTGACAGTGATGCACTCCTACAATACATATTTACTATTTTTTCTTATGAGCTCTCTTCCTCAAATTTTACTTTTTTTTGATAAAAACGTAATATTGGTTTAGAAGAAGAGTGTACCTGTTTGTATGTGTTTAGAGTACAAAGTTGCCACATAACATCAATCACTAGAAGAGCCAATATCTCACTTCCATAGTCCAGTGAAGTCTCCAAATCTACATACTCTCTTCGCAAGTAATTTCAATTTTGTTGTCAAAGTCTATAGGTTTATTTTCATTGGACACTACCTGTTGCCTGGCTTTGTTTCTTTATACTCAGATTTTGAGCGAGATCATCTAATATTTATCTTTCTCCTCCTATTTATTTCACTTCACATGATCTCCTCAAGTTCCATTGATATTATAGCAAAGTGCAAGATTTCATCTTTTATATAAATAAATCACATTTGTTTACCACATCCTCTTTATATACTCAACTGTCATTGTACTTAGATTTTTTCCCAAGATCTTGGCTATTGTAGTATCACAATGAACATAGTGTATATCTCTTTTTTAAATTACTATTTCTGTGTTCTTTGAATAGCTAACTGGGAGTGAAATTGATGGATGATAAAAATAGCCCTAATTTGGACTTTTTAAGAAAATCTCCTTTATAAACTCTCTCTCTCTGTCTCT